>JALIGW010000015.1:1223870-1476370 GCA_023053685.1 Diadophis punctatus similis
ATTCCCTCTTCCCCCTTGGAGCTCCCTGATTTCTCTGATGCTGACCCTGACTGCCACGCCTCCTCCTCCTCTGATTCAGCTCTTGGAGGGGCCGGTGACCAACAGGCCACAACAGCTGTGCAGAGCATGGTGAAGTCCTCAGGTTGATAGAGTTTGCACACCTCTGGCATATGTGTTTTTCTTTCCATTTGATAGGTTGATTTGATTACAAGTCGTCAAGTTGGTGTGGACTCTTAGCAACCACACAGCTGGACCTTCTGAAGATGACCGATCCCTAAACCAACCTTTCAATGGTTTACCATCACCACTGTAATCCATCCTCCTTGCTATTGGTTGACCTCTTCACCTTGCTTCCACCTTTCCCATGTGTGAATGGTCCGAACCCAGATGGTTAATCGTTGAATTTATAGTAGATTATGAGTGAGGTCCTACAATTCAAGTTCACATCATTTGTGAATGTTTGTCCCGGCTTCATTCTCTCAAGAGTCCTTTAAGTGAGAGATGGAGGAAACCACGTGTCTGGATTACATATTTTTAGGGACCCACCTGATTTGTGTGAGTTAACCTAAGAATAGCAATAGCACTTAGACTTATATACCGCTTCATAGTGCTTTACAGCCCTCTCTAAGCGGTTTACAGAGTTCAGCATATTGCCCCCAACAATCTGGGTCCTCATTTTACCCACCTCGGAAGGATGGAAGGCTGAGTCAACCTTGAGCCTGGTGAGATTTGAACAGCTGAACTGCTGAACTAGCAATCAGCTGAAAGTTGCAGTGCTGCTTTTAACCACTGCGCCACCTCGGCTCCTCAAAGAAGGCAAATTAGAACATAGCGATCATTCAAATTCTGCCCTTCCTTGAAAGATAAAATATTGGAGGAACTGCAAAAAAAATGTATTTTGGTGAATTGCCATATATAATATGCTGACCAAACTTTGTTCCCAGGGTGGGATACCTAAAACAAACGCAGCATTTGTCAACATCATACTGCAAGCTCATCCTGTTGTGTACTTGCACACAATGTCAGGATGCAGAAGTTTGCATTGCAATGTTGCTCCACCCATTTCCCTTCCTTTGTCATTTGTCCCTTTCTGCCTTTCCTTGGAAGATGCCCATCATTCATCGTTAAGAAACACCGGCTATTTTCCATGCACTCAGAATCAGAAAGAAAAATTATAGGCCAGTGGGTCTCAGCCTGTGGTCTTCAGACCCTTGGGGGGCTGTGATGTTATCACAGGGGAGGTTCGCAAACACTTGAAAAAAATGTTAGGATTTAAATCTTGAGTTAAGTCTTGGTGGTCCATGGCCGTGGCCACAAAAGATATTTAAAGGGCGCCTGTGGTGAAGAAAAGGTTGAGAACCACTGGTATAGGCTATTGGTCAGTTAGCCAAAGAATTTGCAAACTGGGATTCAGAGAAGAGCAACCAAAATGATTAGGAGCCTAGTAACTAAACAGAAGCTAAAGTTCTAGGCTGCATAAACAGAGGGATAGAATCAAGATCACGTGAAGTGTTAATACCACTTTATAAGGCCTTGGTAAGACCACACTTGGAATACTGCATGTTGTTTTGGTCACCACGATATAAAAAGATGTGGAGACTCTAGAAAGAGTGCAGAGAAGAGCAACAAAGATGATTAGGGGACTGGAGGCTAAAACATATGAAGAACAGTTGCAGGAACTGGGTATGTCTAGTTTAATGAAAAGAAGGACTAGGGGAGACATGATAGCAGTGTTCCAATATCTCAGGGGTTGCCACAAAGAAGAGGGAGTCAAACTATTCTCCAAAGCACCTGAGGGTAGGACAAGAAGCAATGGGTGGAAACTAATCAAGGAAAGAAGCAACCTAGAAATAAGGAGAAATTTTCTAACAGTGAGAACAATTAACCGGTGGAACAAATTGTCTTCAGAAATCGTGGGTGCCCCAACCCTGGAGGCTTTTAAGAAAGGCCCCGACAGCTATCTATCAGAAATAGTATAGGTTCTTCTGCGAGAGCAGGGGGTTGGACTAGATGATCTCCGAGGTACCTTCCAACGCTTTTATTGTTACTGGGGTGAGGCCACCGTGCGACATGCTGGAGTTTGCCTAAATGAAAGCTTGAGTGATCCAAACATAGCTCATTGGATTTTTGCAAATACACGCCTTGAGATATAATTAAAGAAACCTGAAAAATGGGAAACGATCTAAAACAAATTAACCAAGAATATTCCAAAAACAAACCATCTCGCCTTTTTTCCCCCTTTTAATTAGGAAATTTAAATAAAGGAATCAATGAATAAAAATGTGCGCCGAGTGGAAATCTCATTAAACGATTGATTATGAATAAGTTATGAATAAGGATGATTTGTCCCTGCGTTTTGTAAGACTGCCGGTTTGCCCCACCCTGCAGCTGAAACATGGCAAAACCGATTGAAACCGATACAAGATTCCCCCCCTCCCAGAAAAACTAGCCAGTTGAGGGGGTTTTAGCCATTCCAAAATGAGTCTCAGATGATGAGGAAGGAAAGGAAGGTGGAAGAATTTTCTTTCCAGTTACTACTACTACTACTACTACTACTACTACTACTACTACTACTACTACTACTGCTGCTGCTGCTGCTGCTACTACTCTTCTTCTTCTTCTTCTTCTTCTTCTTCTTCTTCTTCTTCTTCTTCTTCTTCTTCTTCTTCTTCTTCTTCTTCTTCTTCTTCTCCTCCTCCTCCTCCTCCTCCTCCTCCTCCTCCTCCTCCTCCTCCTCCTCCTCCTCCTCCTCTTCTTCTTCTTCTTCTTCTTCTTCTTCTTCTTCTTCTTCTTCTTCTTCTTCTTCTTCTTCTTCTTCTTCTTCTTCTTCTTCTTCTTCTTCTTCCTCCTAGCGTATTCCTGCAGGTGCAGGGTCCATTTTTTGGATCATTGAACGCCACTTTGCATGGTCAGCTGCGTCTCCAGGGTGCAGGCCCGTGGCTTGCATCTCTCTCTTGATGGTGTCTTGCCATCTCTGTTTTGGATGCCCACGAGGTCGCCGGCCATTGACTTCTAGTTGGTAGGCGGTGTTGGCTACGATGGAAGGTGCTGCTCTGTGGACATGTCCATACCAGCGGAGCCGGCCTTCTCTCATCTTCTCTATAATTGGTGCCACACCAAAATGTTGTCGAATGATGTCCTTTGTGATGTGGTCAAAAAGGGAGATGCCCGATATCCAACTGAGCCTTCGCATTTCCATGGCATGGAGATGGCTTTCGGTCCCTGTTGTTGCTGCCCAGCATTCAATGCCATACAGTGCAACAGGGCGGATGGTTGTCTTGTAAATCTTAGATTTAAGACGGGTTGGGATTCGTCTGTCACATAACACACCAGTGGTAACTGGGGAGGGGATTTTTTTCCAGTTACGTCAGTTCCTAATTACATTTATATTGCGTTTCCATCACAGCTTTCAACCATCAGAATTAGATGATATTCCAGAATCTGACTACAGTTAGGAATCAGGGAGCTGTTTTCAGAATTCAAAATTTTGAAGCTGCCCTTTATTTTATCTTGCATTAAATCTCTGCTTTCTGGTCCCCTCAACGTTTTTGGTCCTGTGCCAGGGACATGTTGGAGTTTGACCAAAACTATTTTAAAGCTTCTTTGTCTACGCAGCTGTCATTTTTGCTTAGGCTCTTGGCCTCAAATTAAAAGTGAGGGTCAGAAGAGAATGGGTTGAATTCAGACATGGAAAAAATCTGGGATAGAGAGGACTTTCACTTTCAAATATTCAAAAATAATAATGATGATGATTCCCTAGAAGACCTTTTTACCCCCTTCCCAGGAGTGAGTTCCTCCTGGTTTGGACCGGTTTGCCCGAACCGGTAGCAACCCACTGGTGACATCACCAAACCAGATCAGTAAATGTCGGTCCATGGGCGCCGCCATCTTTAAAAAATTTTTTTTTAATTTTTTCAATTTTTTTTTTAAATTCTTCTGAGCATGTGCAGAAGCTGAGTTTCCAGCACTGTACATGCGGTCGCCATCTTGTTTTTGGCTTTCTTTTTTTTGGATTTTTTAAAATTTTATTTATTTATTTATTTTATTTTTTATTTTATTTTTCTTCTGAGCATGTGCAGAAGCCGAGTTTCCAGCACTGTGCATGCAGTCGCCATCTTGAGAAAGCGAACCGGCAGTGAGGTAAGTTAGAACCCACGCCTGCCCCTTCCCCAACTGTTATTACTTCTGTTTTGTGTTAGAACTATACATTTGTGTTTGTGTGCCTTCAATGACATTTTTTTCAGAAGTGGTTTGCCATTGCCTGCTTCCTAGGGCAAAGAGGGAGTGACTGGCCCAAGATGACTCAGTTGGCTTTGTGCCTAAGGCAGGACCGGAGTCTCCTGGTGATTGGCCCAAAGTCACCTAGCTCGTTTCCATGCCTAAGGTGAGACTAGAATTCACAGTTTCCCACTTTATAGCCTGGTGCCTTAACCACTACCCAAACCTGGCTTTATAGGTATACTTGAGTCATTTTATTTATATGCAATGAAGAAAAAGTTGCTGTTTTCCTAATTTGTTCATTTATTGATTTTCCAGGGTTATAAAGCTGCTCTGGACCACAAACTCTTTGGATGTCAATCAAATTTTCATAGAGAAAATTAAAAACTCCATTAAATGGAAATATAATTAAAGGGCCTTAACTAAATGAAAGACAGAAAGGGTATAACTGATTAGTTTGGAAGAACTGAAAGCTCTATAAACAGGACTGAAGACAAGTAGCAATCTTCCATTTAGTCTTCCTTCCTTCCTTCCTTCCTTCCTTCCTTCCTTCCTTCCTTCCTTCCTTCCTTCCTTCATTCATTCATTCATTCATTCCACCTCCATCTCCTTCCTTCCTTCCACCCTTCCACCCTCCCTCCCTCCCTCCCTCTTTTCTTTATTTATTTCTTTTTTCTTTCTCCTTCCTTCCCACTTTCCTTTTTCCTTCCTTCCTTCCTTCCTTCCTTCCTTCCTTCCTTCCTTCCTTCCTTCCACCCTTCCTTTCTTCCCCTCTTTCCACTTCCCTCTTCCTTCCTTCCTTCCTTCCTTCCTTCCTTCATTTATTCATTCATTCATTCCACCTCCATCTCCTTCCTTCCTTTCTTCCTTCCACCCTTCCACCCTTCCACCCTTCCTCCCTCCCTCCCTTTTCTTTTTTTCTTTCTTTTTTCTTTCTCCTTCCTTTCCACTTTCCTTTTTCCTTCCTTCCTTCCTTCCTTCATTCATTCCACCTTCCTTCCTTCCACCCTTCCTTTCTTCCCCTCTTTCCACTTCCCTCTTCCTTCCTTCCTTCCTTCCTTCCTTCCTTCATTCATTCATTCCACCTCCATCTCCTTCCTTCCTTTCTTCCTTCCACCCTTCCACCCTTCCTGCCTCCCTGTCTCCCTCTTTCTTTCTTTCTTTCTTTCTTTCTTTCTTTCTTTCTTTCTTTCTTTCTTTCTTTCTTTCTTTCTTTCTCCTTCCTTCCTTCCTTCCTTCCACCCTTCCTTCCTTCCAAAGGCTATAATTTTTTTTAAGGAGATGCCAGAAGTGGGATGTTACTTTCTATCCTCCAAAAGTAGAAAAGAATATCTTTCTGCCTTCAGATATTTTGCCAACTCCTTGGAGGACAATTAGAACAGAAAAGACGAATCCGTCCCTTTTAACAAAAACCGTAGAGGCAATTATTCTTCACATCATAGTGTAATTTGGTCTCATTGATTTCAGAGCTCAACTTCAAGTATGATTAAGTGTGGATTTAACCAAACACATAACCTTTCTTAAGGAAAAAAAATAAATTGATTTGTATTAGGAAATTGCCTCTCTTTTGGAAGGAACATTTATTCTCCCGTTCCTCATCCTCTCAAGAGTGATCAGATTTGAAGATATGCAAGAGAGTCTTAAACGCATCGCCTTAGGAAAGAGGCCTTTAAAATATCAGAGCATTTAAATTTTTAGTGTGTGTTAATGATTTGGGCACCGCGATATTTCACTGTGTAATGAGTTAATTTGGAAGTTGTGTCGTAAAAGCGAAAACTCCCCAAACCGTTTTCTGTTTTTTATTGGACCAAACCTCCAAGCAGGTCTGGGAAATTTCCTAGTTCTGGAGAACATAAATCAGTACTGCCGCCTATGTAGAAAAGTAATGTCACTCTTTCAAATGGCTGCGAGGAAAATGGCTCCATCTGCTTGCTTCTGAGTAATAAATAATGCCATATAAATGGATTTTAGAATAACTGAGGGGAGGGCTGTGCCTTTTTAAAGGAGGCTTGGTAGACGGGGGGAGGAGCTGTTTCTGAAGAGTCACCACTGTCAAGATGGATTCACAAGCCACCCAAATCACTTCTGCCCAAATTTGTCCGATGTCAAATTTATCTAAAGATCTTTACTTGGTGGCCTGCATTCATACAATCTGCTTATTCAAGTTAGAGAATGACTATTGGCTGTATTGGCACAATATGTTAAATAAACTGAGTGTTGTGGCTTGTCGTCCGCCGGCCCCTCCAGCAGCCGAATCAGAGGAGGAGGTGGTGCGTGGGAGTCAGGGTCAACATCAGGGCAACCTGGGAGCTCTGAGGGGGAAGCGGGAATGGAGCTGGCAGAGAGAGAGACAGAGGCGGAGCCTGGGCCATCCGTCAGCCCTCAGATGGAGAGTCAACAGCCCCCAGGTTTGGAGGTGGCTGATGAGGAAGAGGAGGAACAGCTGGGTCCAGTGCCTGATGCGTGGATACACAGAAGGCAGAGGAGAGGAGAGCAGTGGAAATCTATGGGCCGGTCCTTGGGAAGGAAGAGCCACCGCTGCTAGCAATGTCCCATCCTAGCTCTGGGGATAAAAGGCAGGGGGCGGAAATGAATAGATGTGGCAGACAACTATTCATCTCCCAGACGGATGGACTTGTTAGCCTGCGGTGAGAGAGAAACTTTTTGTCGCGGCTGCCGGCACTCCTAATAAAGGAATCTTTGAGTTAACTATAGAGGGTTTGCTGTGTTTCGAGAGCTGGTCAGAACACTGAGCCTGTTTGGCAACTTTGTGTTTCAGCATATTATCCAAACCTGCAATACTGCATTTTAACCACTGTTCCACCACGACCATCATGGTGACCTTCAGGTTATGGGTCTGTGGCCAGCTATCCCTTCCTCTTGTTATTCGTAGAACAACCTGCCCAAACCATCTGAAACCCGGCAAGCATTTAATTTAATCTCTTGGTTGCATTCGCTGTCCATTTTTGTTTATGGGATTGCAAGATGGGGGTTCATCTATTTCTTTTATATATAATTTGATCTCTCCTTTCCTCTCTCACACAGAGAGAGGAGTTTCACTGGTCAGGGGAGATTTGACAGAGCAATACTTTATTTATTTATTTATTTTGACAAGTACATAAGATGGGTACTGATAAGAGGGAACATTAGGACAGGGACGGTAGGCACGCTGGTGCACTTATGCACGCCCCTTACTGACCTCTTAGGAATCGGGTGAGGTCAACAGTGGACAGTCTAAGGGTAAAGTTTTGGGGGTTTGGGGAAGAAACCACAGAGTCAGGTAGTGAGTTCCAGGCATTTACCACTCTGTTGCTAAAGTCGTATTTTCTACAGTCAAGTTTGGAGCGGTTCACTTTGAGTTTGTATCTGTTGTGTGCTCGTGTATTGTTGTGGTTGAAGCTGAAGTAGTCGTTGACAGGAAGGATGTTGGAGCAGATAATTTTATGAGTTATGCTTAGGTCGTGCCGAAGGCGACATAGTTCTAAGCTTTCTAAGCCCAGGATTTCAAGTCTGGTTGCGTAAGATATTCTGTTGCGAGTAGAGGAGTGGAGGACTCTTCTTGTAAAGTATCTCTGGACACTTTCTAAAGTATTTATGTCCGATATGCGGTGTGGGTTCCAGACAGATGAGCTGTATTCGAGGATTGGTCTGGTGAATGTTTTGTATGCTCTGGTTAGTAGTGTGATATTACCAGAGAAGAAGCTACATAAGATTAGGTTAACAACTCTTGAAGACTTTTTGGCGATCTATATATTAGCTGCATTTAAATGGTGGGCAAGAATGTGTTCTTCTTCCCGAGAAACCCTCCATGCCTGAATCCATCCAATTAAAAAAAGACAGCCTTTCAAATTAATCAGGGTGGCCAGGTGGGAAAATAGAGTTCAGTCTCCCAACTTGAATTGTGTGTCCAATGCCTCCATGCTTTTGGAGTGAGCTTCAGAAGGTGTAATTAAAGTTACGTGCTGGCAAACCAGTGCCCGGATTAGGTGTGGGTCAGAGAAACCTGAGCTTGGGTTATGGGATTTTTGAAGCCAAGCAGCCTAGGGTGTGAAACAAAGGAATTGGATTATGTTTTGAAGCTAAGAAGATAAAGGTTTAGAAGGCACAGCGCATCCTTGGTTCTATAATTGTATTTCGCAGAATTATTTTTGAGATTGGTCACTTTCTGGTCGTTTATTATTCTGGTTATTATTTCCATAATATTTACTTTTGTATACTCTTCATATGTCATATTATAAATTAATAAAAGCTATTTTTTTAAAAGTAGATTCCTTTTCCTTTTTTAAAAAAATTCCAAAAGTGACTATTACATAGCAGTGCTATGAAAGGACATTCTTTTTCACCATTGGTTTTTCATTGTTTCCAAGCAAGCAAACACCCTGCTTTTAATCCTTAGAAGAAGCTCTGGGTGGCCATGGGTGGTTTTTTCTCTCTCTCTCTCTGCTTCTGATACGTTTCCATAGTCTGCACTCCATCTACATGCACAAGGCATCCATTGTTGCTTTCCTCAGGATACTCCCTTGAGGATCTTGTAATGCTTTGTCCAGACCAGAGGTATACAACCTTGGCAACTTTAAGACTTGTGGATTCAACTTCCAGAAGGCCGGCTGGGGAATTCTGGGAGTTGAAGTCCACCGGTCTTAAAGTTGTCAAGGTTGACACCTTTGATCTAGATCAGGAGTGTCAAACTGACATCATCATGTTGTCACAGGACATATCACGACTTTTTCCCCCTTTGCTAAATCGGGTGTGGGTGTGGCCAGTGTGTGACACAACTGGCCCACGGGCCGCGAGTTTGACAGCGTTGATCTAGATCAGGAGTCTGCAACCCGCGGCTCTGGAGCCACATGTGGCTCTTTCATCCCTCTCCTGCGGCTCGGTCGCTCAAAATATGCGTCACAACTGCTAATATGGGACACCCGCCAGCAGCGATTTATTGAGCTTTTCGACCCATCTTTTTTTTCAGGGTTCAAAATGTTTTTGTTGCATGCAGAAATAAAAATTTGTTTTCTCTGTAGCAGTTCATTGATTTCACAAATGCAACACACTATAGTTTTTTTATATATAGCATAAAGGTAAAAAATGATATATGCAGTGTTATCTTCATTTTAGATGTCAAAAGGATTTTGTGGCTCCCGGTGTTTTCTTTTCTGTGGGAAACTGGTCCAAAGGGCTCTTTGAGTGTTTAAGGTTGCCGACCCCTGATCTAGATTATACTCAAGCTATAGAATTAGGAATGGCAAGAACATCTGAGTCATTCGCTCTTCATTATAACCAACCATGGAGAAGATCTCTGGCGCCTATCAGAAACCACAGGTATCCAATGGTATAGCCATTAGACCTCAGGTGAACTCAACTGATCTAAAACCTCATCTAAAATCTCAAAGAACTTAAAGACCACACCTCATACAACAGAGGTATACACTTTGAGTTCTCTGAAGCTTTAGCTTCTCAAGGATACACACTGTAGACCCTAGACTCACCATTTATCCACAGTTGGCTCTGGATTGTTTAGGTAGGACAACGAACGTTTCCTGACATCAGTCTTCTTGGACATTTCTACATAACGGTCTCCTTAGCTCTCTTTCACTTCTGCTTTTTGATTTGTACATATCTTCCGGCTTGCCCTAAGATGACCTCTTTAGATGACTTCTCCTTCAGTGGAAAGAGAAGTTTAAACTCTTTAACTTTATTCTAGCATTTGCCATCGCAGAACCACTAGGGTTAAAGCAGCCCACTTATTTGCATTTTTTTCCCAATGAGTTTTAATTTAAAGGATGGAACGCCCCAGTTATTTGCTTTATCGCTTGCCTTCTCTTCTGACAGTTGCACTAACAGATCTGGTTCTATTTATGCAATGAAATTTATGAGACTTTACCATGGGGAAAGCTCATCTATCTGCCAACCCACGTCAGCAGAATTATAAACCTGTCAAAGCCACAGTATTTCCAAAGTGACCTATGCTGGCTGTAAACACCAATGCAAATGCTCCAATAATGTATGACAAGCAATGAAACAATTCCTAGAGAATGATAATAACACTGCGAAATAGAAGAGGACCATATTTCGGCTTCTTTAGAATAATGAAGGACTTCTATACCAGCATCATTGAACTCGGTTAAATATTGTGCTGTAGAGATTTTCTTTTTTTTAAAAAAAATCTTTGCATTTAGAGGATCAACATTAATTTGCCTTCTTTTTTTTCCCCTAAGGTCCCAGGAAGAATTAAACTTTTACTGCCAGTAAATAGAAACCACTAATTTTGAAGTCTGCAAGGCTTGTCACCATGACAGGCAAAGGCAACTCAGAGTGATCCTTCAAGCCTACCATAGATACCTTTGGGGTTCTTGCAAGATTAGTAGGTACGAAATCATGGTCATTGTACTAAATTTCTCTGTAGGGCTTTAGAAGAATCCTGCTTGTTGGGAAATTGCCAGATAGGCTGGAAAGAAGGAGGGAGGGGTCAAGTGAGGGTCTAGCTTGGAGTCCTTGCACAGTTGCAAACTGCATAAGCTTGACCTCCACCAAGATCCCTGAAGCAGTGGTGGGTTGCTGCCGGTTCGGTTCGAACCAGTTCACCCGAACCGGTGGCGAAAATTTGCCCCCGCTCGCCGAACCGGCAGCGATGGCTTCTGCGCATGCACAGAGGGTCATTTCCCCGTCGCACTTCCGACGCGTGCGAACCGGTAGGGAAGGTAAGTGGAACCCACCCCTGCCCTGAAGCCTTATCTGGTCAATCCCACGGGAAGGTGAGAAGTTTGGTAAGATTCTTTTAATATAGGTGGCAAACAATAAAGTTACTGATTTGTGCTCTTCACGAGTAGTTCTGATGACTCGCACCTGACACTGCTGATCCTTTCTGAGAAAATGTAAAGTTCCGGAGAAAAATTGGAAACAATTCAGGAAAATGTTTCTAAAAGCACATTTAAATACTAAATGTTTAAATTTGCTTTTTAATTTGCTACCTTCATTTTTCCTCTGATTCTTTTTTTTTTTTTGCCCCCTAAACATACACCTATTTGCTGGTGGCCAAAAGTCCAAGTATTCTAATATTACATATTCTAAATATCGTCTACCCAGACCAGGGGTCCCCAAACATGGAAACTTTAAGACTTGTGGACTTCAACTCCCAGAATTCTCCAGCCAGCTGGAGAATTCTGGGAGTTGAAGTCCACAAGTCTTAAAGTTGCCAAGGTTGAAGACCTCTGACCTAGGCATATTAATTGTAGAAGAGCTCCAGGATCTTCCAATGAGAACCAGATTCCCAAAGGTAGCTGGTATGAAGCCAGAAGCAAGAAGTGAACTCAAAGATAAAATCCAGTCTTTATTCCCATCCCTTTCAATGGGAAAGCCTCACTAATACAACAGAGTTCCTGAATAGCAATAGCATTTAGACTTATATACCACTCCATAGTGCTTTACATCACTCTCTGGGTGGTTTACAATGTCAGCATATTGCCTCCAATAATCTAGGCTCTCATTTTACCAACCTCGGAAAGATGGAAGGCTGAGTCAACTTTGAGCCGGTCAGGATCGAACTCCTGGCAGTGGGCAGAGTTTGCCTGCAATACCGCATTCCAACCACTGCACCACCAAAGGCTCCTCAAAGCTTTAGCTATGGCTTCACTATCTTTCTAAAGGCTTCTACAAAATTATGTTTAATATGACAGAAGAGTGAAGTGACTAAAGAAATGACTGCGGAGTCATACAAAACTACAGAATAAAATAAATAATATAACATAAAATAAACAGATGTGAAACTTGAGGGTTTTTCCCCCCATTTCCTGGTTCTTTAGAAGACAGATCCTGGTATATGTTTTTTTATGAAACATCAGCTGTAGAGAAGATAATGGATGAGTTTGCTTCTCTGTCATATTGCAGAGGTATACAATTACATATGGCTTGGCACACACACACTCACACACACACACACAAAGAGAGAGAGACACACACAGAGAGAGACACAGAGAGACACACACACAGAGACACACACAGACACACACACAGACACACAGACACACACGCTATGCCATGCTAAAGTTTTGGGCACCACTCCAGAGATTCATTACATGTTTCATCTGAATTTTTTTTTAAAAAGGGGAGGCTAGAGTGAATTATTTTGTACATGGCTAGAAAGGAACTATTTAGATTGAAATGATTGAAACTTTGTTTTATCTTCTATACTTGTTTGCTGTCTTTGAAAGAATATCTTCTTCAATGTGCCACTCAGATCTGCATAGGGCTTTCAGCTCAGAAAAGCCAAACATGTTCACCTGGTAATTATTTTGAAAGGCAGATCTGAAAAGAAAGGAATGCAATGTTTTGTTGTTACCAAGGCTACTCGGGTCATTCACCATAAATGCATTAACTAACTAGCTTTAACTAATGGGTTGTCAAGGAATCCAAGGTAAACTTCTGAAAATGACATTGAGGTCTATTAACGGTTCCAAAATAAATCGGTGCCACTTCTACCTCTACGATATGGATGGTCTGCATTGACTTTCAATCTTTTCTAGCCCAATCTTTTTATGTTTTCATAGAATCTATAACACAAAGGTAAAAAAGAAATGTACTTGCTTCTCAACAGCTTCATTTCATATTCTTGACCCAAGACGTAAGCGAGAACATAGCTATCCTTCCAAATTTACATTTCTCCAAATTCTGCAATGCAATCTTTTTTAAAAAATGGGTATAAACATATACATTTCATTAGCGAAAAGTTTGCACAGATCGACTTAGCGTTAGGGAGATTAGCTGTGTTTGGATGGGAGGAACTGCTTGCTAAAATCAATGTATATATAAGACAAAACTGCTTCATATTTTTAAAAAATCAGTGAAATGGAAACAGAACAAAATGAGAGAAATCAAAAGCCAAAATCAGCCTATTCCAAAATGATATTATTAAATCATCTAATAAGATTATTCCCAATCTACCTCCTCTTATCTAGATTTTATACTCAAGAATCTTTTCTAATCTACTAATACACTCCTTCAATACACTTTGTGTCAGTTCCCCCCCCCCAAAAAAAACACCCTATAATGTGATGTGAGAATATCTTTCAGAAACAAGGGGAAGAGCCACAATGAAGATAATGTTCAGATCAGAGAAATCTGAGTCTAAATTAGGAATGTAATTTGAAAAAACATTTTAGGCTTAATTTAATTTAATTTAATAGATTTGTATGCCGCCCAACTCCCGAGGGACTCTGGGCGGCTCTCTCTCGTTGTCCTATAGATAAAACAGAGGGAAGGATAGACACTTTTAAATTTGCAAGACTCTGTTAATGTAGCAAAGTTATTAAGTTAATAGTCACAACTTAAGTGTTGTAGTCCGGTCTACTTCAAAGGGCTGACACAAAGACACATAACTGACTCTAACTGCCAACAAACTCCATTACAGTGGTCCCTTGGTACTCAGCATTAATTGGTTTTGAGAGGCGCAATGAGTAACAAAAACTATGAGTACCAAACAAATGTTTGCCATAAGGAGTAATGTGATGAGTCACAAGACAGCCGACACTGACAAATTCTAGCTTGTGAGTTGAGTATCAAACAAATGATGAGTACCGGGACAAAATGTTCACGTCAAAATGTGTTGAGTATCAAATGGGATGAATTTCAAAGCAGTTGAGTACAAAGCTACCACTGTAATTTGAAACCTCTAAAAACTATTTCTATTGCAGGAGCTGTGGTACAGTTAAATTAATGTCACCCTTGCAAATTAACTCCATTTCTGAAGGCCCAGCAAATCTCTAGCTTTCTCTCATTTTCTAAGATTATGAAGGATTTGTTTTACATTGGCAGAACTACTGACATCTACATCTTTAGATTCAAAATCCCAGCAAGCAAAAATTAATTCTATTAAATGATTAGGTACATTGGATCTTTGGTAAATGTTGTGAGGAACTAAGCTCGTTAGGGCATGCAATAAAACTTAAATGTTAAATACTTAATCTTTTTTTTTCTTATGTATTTTCTGATAAATGACAATTAGATTTCTCTCACCCACGTTCTTTCTACATTTGGAAAGCTTGTGCATTGCTGATGAGCTAGGTTCATATTGGCGGGTCAGAAGCTGAAAAAAACCACCCCTAGGTTTTGTTGATTCTAAGTCATATCTAAAGAAGACGCAACATGAATGATGGGAAATGTTTTTAATTTGTATATGTATTTTTAATTGTTTTCTATTGTTGTTTTAAATTGATTGTTCATCTTTATGTTGTACACCGCCCTGAGTCCCTCGGGAGATGGGTGGCCTATAAGATTGAACAAACAAACAAATAAATAATTAAATAAACAGTAAGGGTGAAATTCAACTAAACCTTACAAAATTCACTTGTTAAATGTATCCTTTTCGACCAAAATCCGTAGAGTGGTACTGATAAGCAAAAGGCCATTCTGGGGATCAGAAGCACAGATTGCTCACTTTGGTAAAACTTGGCTTGAGTTGGACACAACTGGACAGGGGAACCCTTCACCTTTAGACAGACAGCAGAAAGTGCTGCTTGACTATTGTGAACCATGATTGAAGGAGAGGTGTATTCTGTAATAAAAATGTTGGCCGTTTTAGCCAATCTTCCTTTTTCTTGGATGTCACCAGTAAGGCAACTGACTGGACTCTGGTACCTAACTAGATTTAATTAGGGGACTAGAGACTAAAACATATGAAGAACGGTTGCAGGAACTGGGTATGTCTTAGTTTAATGAAAAGAAGGATCAGGGGAGACATGATAGCAGTGTTCCAATAGCTCAGGGGTTGCCACAAAGAAGAGGGAGTCAAACTATTCTCCAAAGCACCTGATGGTAGGACAAGAAGCAATGGGTGGAAACTAATCAAGGAGAGAAGCAACTTAGAACTAAGGGGAAATTTCCTGACAGTTAGAACAATTAATCCATGGAACAGCTTGCCTCCAGAAGTTGTGAATGCTCCAACACTGGAAGTTTTTAAGAAGATGTTGGATAACCATTTGTCTGAAGTAGTGTAGGGTTTCCTGCCTAGGCAGGGGGTTGGACTAGAAGACCTCCAAGGTCCCTTCCAACTCTGTTGTTATTATTATTAATTCTATGCAAGACTGCATTTGCTGGGGCTTAAATCAGGGATGAGCTGCTGGGGGTTCACAGGGGTTCGGGATAACCTCTAGCTAAGATTCTGTGAAGTTCGGGGAACCCCCCAAATCCCACTCCTGGCTGGCCCCGCCCACCCTGCCCCTCCCAGGAGTCCCCAGGCGACCCATTTTGGATGCAGGGAAGTGCAGGGAACGCACAGAGGCTCGGGGAAGGCAAAAAACGGGCCTGCCAGAAGTTCGGGAAGAGAGGGTTTCCGGAGCCTGTGGAGGCCATTTTTGCCCTCCCGGAGGCTCAAGAAAAGCCTCTGGAGCCCGGGGGAGGGCAAAAACGCCCCCTCCCACCGTGGTGCAGGAGGCCAGCTAGGCCACACCCACCATGGCCATGCCCACCCAGCAACCGGGCAGAGAACCCCTTGCTGAAATTTTTGAAGCCCACCCCTGGTTTAAATGACTTGGACTGTACTTGACTTTTTTGGTGATCTCACAAGTCTGATATTTTCGCTGACCCAATGGTTTCCACTGCTGTGGGAACAGAACTCCCCTTGTTCTATGTCCTTAGCTAAAGCAAGGGTGATCAGAGAAATGCAGTATGAAGACATCAAAATAGGTGGAATGTTAACGGGGAGGAATCAATCCTCCGGAGGTCGATGGATCTTTGCTTCCCTTTTGAAGTCATTCTTACTTAGAAAATAAAACCGAGATTCAAATCTAATTAACAAATATTTATTTCAGTAGAAAATAATAAAAAGAATCCTTATTAAGCTACATCTTATCGGCTAATGAATAAATCACGTCTACCTTCGGCAGAAATGGTGGAAGAAAGGAAGGAGTTGACTTCAGGAATGCAGGCATGCGTAATAGAATATATCATACGTCTGCTTGACCATAAATACAAGAAACAGTAGAAAACATAGAGATGCACAAACTGACAATATTCACATCGTGACATGGAAAGTCATGCTAGATAAACCTGGGAGGAATACTCAGATCTATCATTTTCATGGATATCCCTCGGTGCCAGGGGATAGTCCCTCCTATTCTAAAAGATGCACAAAGTAGGGAAGTAGGAAGTAGGAAAGTGGTAGACAGGGAGAAAGAAGGAAGAGGGGAGAGAGGGAGATAGAGGGAGGGGAGTGGTGTGAAATATAGAAGGAAAGCAGACTGGAGATAAAAGTATAAAAGGAGCAAACTAAGAATATATGTTCATGATATTTTGAATAGAAATCTATAACTATGGATGTTTTGATCATATGGTATATGTATGGATGTTTGTGTAAGTTTGGTGAAAAAAATAAAATATATATAAAATAAATAACAACAACAACAGAGTTGGAAGGGACCTTAGAGGTCTTCTAGTCCAACCCCCTGCTTAGGCAGGAAACCCTACACTACTTCAGACAAATGGTTATCCAACATCTTCTTAAAAACTTCCAGTGTTGGAGCATTCACAACTTCTGGAGGTAAGCCGTTCCACGGATTAATGATTCTAACTGTCAGATGTTGGATAACCATTTGTGTAGGGTTTCCTGCCTAAGCAGGGGGTTGGACTAGAAGACCTACAAGGTCCCTTCCAACTCTGTTACTATTACTATTATATCTTCTTAAAAACTTCCAGTGTTGGAGCATTCACAACTTCTGGAGGCAAGCTGTGAATGCTCCAACGCTTTATAAATAAATAAAAGATGCCCCAAATCTCCAGAAATTCTGATTCACAGACATTTACGGCCCGCAGCCATTCTGATCCCAAGCATATGTGTGCCGAAATCCCTTGGAAAGAGGCCCATTTGTTCATCGCAAAAATTGTTGACAAACCAGGCAGTTGAAAGGTACTGAAGTGATTGCCGCCTGTCTCTTTTGACTGATGCGTCTACAGGAGACACAAAAACACAGGCTTACAGAAGGCTGACCTTGCGCTGTGGGTGATCCGTCTTCGTGGAACCTGTCATGTTCACACAAGGATCAATTTTAGACAAAAAGAATCGGGCCTGTAAAACAAGAGGTCCTTAGATATCCTTAAAGAGGGGGGGGGAAATGTTCAAAAGCTGGGGAACGATCTCACCCAGTGGTGGGTTCCTACCAGTGCGGTCCACTCTATAGCACCGGTAGCGGCCCGCTGGTGATGTCACAGTACTGGTGCGGTCTGTTGCCAGTGCCTGGGCGCCACCATTTTTTAAAAAAAAAAAATTAAAAAAAATTTCTTCTGCGCATGCCCAGAAATCTGACAATTAAGTCTTTCCCTGTCCCTTCGCTTGAAAATAATATGAAGCTCGCATTTGACACTTTTCCTTCGCTTTTGCCTAAAGCTTCCCAAAGTGGGCGTTTTCCGAAAGCTTAACCTTTTATACTGTTAATTTTATACAGTTTTATACTGTTATTCTTTAGATGAAAACATTGAGGACTATTAAAAGATACTGTTCTTTTAACAGTCCTCAATATTTTCGTCCAAGGAATCCATGACTGAAACCAAAAATGCTGTATGAGACTTGCTTGTCTTTTAACTATAGCATTTTCTGCATATAAAGGTTGCTATGTTGCCATGGTGTAACACGCACTTTGTATGCAAAGCTTTTCATGTAAGGTATAAAATAGCAAAAATAGTAGTAACATCTCTCTGAAATAACTAATATATGACCGGCAAGCCACGCCCACCCGGTCACATGGCCGGCAAGCCATGCCCACCCGGTCACATAGTTGGCAAGCCACACCCACAAAATAAGCCACGCCCACAGAGTGGTAGTAAAAAAATTAGGAACCCGCCCCTGATCTCACCTTACATTTTTTTAAAAAAAATCTGCACAACCCCCTGGCTGTTTTCTTCTACCTTCTAAACTGATAAACATGAACTCAAACTCCCACTCTTCGGATTTCCAAGATCCCACCCAGCCACCCGTCCTTAGTCCCCTAATCATCTTTGTTGCTCTTTTCTGCACTCTTTCTAGAGTCTCCACATCTTTTTTACATCGTGGCGACCAAAACTAGATGCAGTATTCCAAGTGTGGCCTTACCAAGGCATTATAAAGTGGTGTTAACACTTCACGTGATTTTGATTCTATCCCTCTGTTTATGCAGCCTAGAACTTTAGCTTCTGTTTAGTTTCTAGGCTCCTAATCATTTTGGTTGCTCTTCTCTGAATCCCAGTTTGCAAATTCTTTGGCTAATCTGTTTTACATGGCATCAGGGTGGATGGAATAGCTGCTATGGCCTAGAGGTGGAGCTCTTGCCTCACAATCAGGAGGTTGTGAGTTCAATCCTAGGTAGAGGCAGACGTAGGTCTCCTGCTTGGGCAGGGGGTTGGACTAGATGACCTACAAGGTCCCCTCCAACCCTGTTAAATATCATGTAACTTGAGGTTGTCATCAAGTTTGGCCTTCAGGGTGTCCTTGTTAAAAGGAGATGAGTCTGATTTTTATGTATGGTAGGCTACACACTCAAGGAGTTCTTTTCTGTTTTTGTGATGCCCTATCTAATTCTGCATACCAGTAGGAAGAAGAAGGGTCGAAATCCATGGGATGGTTTAATTGCTTTTGTTTGTTTTTGTTTTCTTGTTTTTGCTTCTGTTTTAGAGAGGGTAAGCTGTTTTTATGTTTTGCACACACTGACAGTTCGAGCCGAGATTTCTCTCTGGATTCTGAAATGGTATTAAAAAAAAAACAGCAGACAAAGAGATCTGACGGGAAACATTGACTGATGTCCAATATTCACTTATTAAAGAATATAAACGAAGCAAGGAGGGTTGAGAAGAGGATTTGATACGTCCATTTGGGATCATTTTTTGGAATGACAGGAATAGCAGCTTATTATTAGATGCCAGAATACTGTTATTCTGAGCGATGCCAAGTGAATTGATATAATTCTGTCTGGGTGGGCGAAAAAAGGAAGGGCTGAGCAAAAATAAAAACGCATGCATTGCCAGAATTTTAAAAAAGAGAGGTGAGATATCAGTCTTCGTCATCGTTGCTAGTCTTTTAGGATGAGGTGGAGGTAGGATATTCTTCAGCCAGTAAATACAGATAGTCCTCGACTTACGACAGTTCATTTAGTGACAGTTCTAACAGCACTGAGAAAAGTGACTTATAATTTAATTTAATTTAATTTTTTTAAAATTTAATAGATTTGTATGCCGCCCAACTCCCGAGGGACTCTGGGCGGCTAACAACATATAAAATCATTGTTACATAAAAACATCTAATTAAAAAATTATAAAAATTAAAAAACATCTGACATTCATAAACCAAGGGGGGGAGACCCAAATGTAATCTAATTGGTCTCACTTTCACCCCGCCTGCCGGAAGATGACCGTTTCACACTTATGACCGCTGATCCACGTGATCCAAATTCAGATGCTTGGCAACTGACTCATATTTATGACGGTTGCAGTGCCCTGGGGTCATGTGATCCCCTTTTGCGACCTTCTGAAAAGGAAAGCCGATGGGGAAGCCAGATTCACTTAACAAGCTTGCTACTGACTTAACAAGCGCAGTGATTCAATCATGACTCAATCAGAATAGAGCTGGAAGGGACCTCGGAGGTCTTCTAGTCCAACCCCCTGCTCAAGCAGGAAAACCTATACCATTTCAGACAAGTGACTGTCCAGTCTCTTCTTAAAAACCTCCGGTGATGGAGTGCCCACGATTTCTGAAGGCAAGCCGTTACACTGGTTAATTGTCCTCACTGTTAGGAAGTGTTAAGATGAGAAAATAAATTGTAGAGGTGACGAATCTTTTCCTTCGGAATCCAATCTTTGATAAAATAAACTCTAGTATAAGTTCTAAGAATAATAAAATATTTATTTCGGTACAAAAGAAATATAAAAACACTAAATCTTAATAATCACATCTTGACAGCTTAAATATGCGTCCTTCTCAATGAAGGACGAGCAGAAGAAGAAAAATGGAGAATAGAAAGGAATTTCACATCTGCGCAGATCACACTTCACGTGACTGCTTTACTTTGTTAAGAACCTCTGGGTCATAAAGTCTGACATATGAATACATATGAGTACTGCTGACAATCAGAAAATCACCCCGTGACAGGAAGTTTCTCCTTAATTCCAGGTTGCTTCTCCCCTTGATTAGTTTTCATCCATTCTTTCTTGTCCTGCCTTCTGGTGCTTTGGAGAATAAGTTGACCATCTCTTCTTTGTGGCAGCCCCTCAAATATTGGAATGCTGCTGTCATGTCATCCCTAGTCCTTCTTTTCTCATCAAAAAAGGTCATAAAAGGACCCACCAACTGGGCATCCCCAGGGCAATGGTGATGTCACCTGGCTAATTCTTTCAACCCAGAAAAACACACACAGACACAGACACACAGACACACAGACACACACAAGGTAAAGATAAAGGTTCCCTTCGCACATATGTGCTAGTCGTTCCCGACTCTAGGGGGCAGTGCTCATCTCCGTTTCAAAGCCGAAGAGCCAGCGCTGTCCGAAGACATCTCCGTGGTCAAGTGGCCGGCATGACTAAACGCACGGAACGCTGTTACCTTCCCACCAAAGGTGGTCCCTATTTTTCTACTTGCATTTTTTACGTGCTTTCGAAATGCTAGGTTAGCAACACTTAATCAAATTGGAGTCGAGATGTATAACCGGGGGTCACCAAAATCTGATTCCACGGCAATGGATGATCTCTTGCAGAGGTTTCATGGAGATGTTAAACAGAGGTGGGAAGATCCTGGAGTCCTACAGCGCTACCCAGTTAAGAACCCTGGGCTCAATCTCCTCCTCCCTAGAGCAGTCTACCCTTGCCTCCATCCTATCTCCTTGGACATACTTTTCCCCCAGAGAAGGCCCTTGGCTTCCCCCAGAGAAGCCAGTCAAAAAAGTGTTTCTGGTTTTTGTTGTCTTGTTCTCTTGATTGACGGGAACGTGTTGTCTTCTGCTGTCTTGATGGACGAGCTTGCTTTAATATATCGTACCATATATAATCTCATGCAGATACTACAAGCTACAAGTAGACATAGTAACACAGAACATGGAGATGGAGGTGGGGAATTGTTCAGCAGGAATGATGCCACATTGCATGATAAATTCTTCTCGCTATTATAGGGGTCACCGGTGAACATTGCTGGCATAGATGCCCTTTCCAATAGCAGCTGTCACACTTCATCCCACCCGATCCTTTCTTTCTTTCAAAAGGTTTAATGCGGCACGTCAAAGAGCCCCTATCTTTATTCTGAGTAATTAAGGGAGAATTATTGGCAGCTATGTAGGAACCAGCTAACCAACCCATCCCACCAGAAGGAAATAGATAAATCAAGAGGAATAATGTCAACAAACTCCTGCGAACATCCAAAAACCCACAGTGAAAGCAGATGGCAATAAAAGCAATGAGATAAAACAGCTTACTGGCAGTTTACCCAACACAAATGAAAACAAGGCATGTCTCTGTGTAGTATGTGTGTGTGTGTATGCATACAGGTATGTGTATAAGTGTGTATGTGATATCTGTATATGTGTGTATGTCTTACTTGTGTATGTATGTATGTATGTGGATAGATAGATAGATAGATAGATAGATAGATAGATAGATAGATAGATAGATAGATAGATAGATAGATAGATAGATAGATAGATAGATAGATAGATGATACATAGACTAGATGGATGATAGTTGGGGGGGGTGTTCTGTTTTTTTCCGCTGCCGGTTTGCTCATTGACGCGCCGCACGGACACGTTGCGTGCCGCACGGGCGTGCCGTGCGGGCGGGCGCATGTTGCACACCATGTGGGCATGCGTACATGCACAGTGCTAAAAAACAACTTATGCGCATGCGCATAAGCAAAAAACAAGATGGCAGCGCCAACAACGCTGCCGAGAGAGCCGGTTTGGGGCGTGACAGGCCTGGGTTGCTGCCGGTTGTAGCGACCCAGGCCGCCAAGTTACTACCGGTTCCATAGAACCGGTCCGAACCAGGAGGAACCCATCTCTGTGATAGATAGATAGATAGATAGATAGATAGAGAGAGAGAGAGAGAGAGAGAGAGAGAGAGAGAGAGAGAGAGAGAGAGAGAGAGAGAGAGAGAGAGAGAGAGAGAGAGAGAGAGATATGATAGATATGATAGAGATAGAAGACAGATAGAGAGAGAGAGAGAGAGAGACAGACAGACAGACAGACAGACAGATATAGAGATAGATAGATGATAGAGATAGATAGATAGATAGATAGATAGATAGATAGATAGATAGATAGATAGATAGATAGATAGATAGATGATAGATAGATAGATAGATAGATAGATAGATAGATAGATGATAGATAGATAGATAGATAGATAGATAGATAGATAGATAGATAGATAGATAGATAGATAGATAGATAGATAGATAGATAGATAGATAGATAGATAGATAGAGAGGCAGGCAGGCAGGCAGGCAGGCAGGCAGGCAGGCAGGCAGGCAAAGTCAATGGGAAATCCAGATTCACTTAGCAACCTTGTTACTAACTTATCAACTGCAGTGATTCACTTAACCGCTGAGGCAAGAAAGGTCGTAAAATGGGCCAAACCTCACTGAACAAAAGTCTCACTTAACAACAGAAACGTTGGGCTCAATTGTGGTCCTACGTCGAGGACTGTACCTGTACTTAGAAAAAGGAGTTCTAACTACGGTGCAAAAGTGCCCTCCTTAAGCAACTTACACTCGAGGGTCAAAAGAAAACCTTGGGAGTTTTTCCAAAGCCACAAGACTTTGCTGAAGGAAGCCAGGGGCCGGTTGCAAGGAAAGCAGGTGAACTGCAATTAGATGAGGTTGGAAAATAAGTCAGGTCTCTTCAGAGCTGAGATGTGCTGTTACGGGAAGAAGTGTCCTTCTTTGCAGAAAATTATTTTACACAGGGAAAGTTTCTTTGCCCCGTTCTGCATTCTGAGAAATAAAGGAGAGCGCTTAAGAGGAGCATATAGCATACCCTGAATTTTAAAGAGCATAATTTCCTCTTGCAATCTGCATATGGACGTTGGAACTCAAGGCCACTGGATGTCGTGATGGCCAGAAGTACAGCTGGTTCATGGGAACTGCCCTGGATCGTGCTAGGTGTAAATAGGTCAAAGTAGAAAGCCTGGGAAATGAACTCGGAACAGCGCCATCTTGATCGTGCTAGGTATAAGTCGGAGTGTAAGAAAGACACTCGAAGTAACTCCATCATTAATATTTTAATATCTTTTAATATTTTCTTTTGAGAGCAGGCATCAGAATTTATATTTTTTGATGTGTCAATGTGTTCACAGAAAAAATGACAATAAAGCTTATCATCTTATCTTATCTTATCTCATCTTATCTCATCTTGGCCTTGGTGTTTCCTCCTCCTCCTCCTCCTCCTCCTCCTCCTCCTCCTCCTCCTCCTCGCCTTCAGAAGTTGTGGGAGCTTCATCACTGAAAACTTTCAAGAAGAGACTGAACTGCCATCTGTCAAAAATGATGTAAGGCCTGATTGGAGGGGGGGTTGGACTAGATGACCTTCAAAGTCCCTTCCAACTCGGTTAATATGTATCCTCCTCCTCCTCCTCCTCTTCCTCCTCTCCTCTCCTCTCCTCTCCTCTCCTCTCAACTTATGGGCCGTGGTGGCACAGTTGTTAGAATGCAGTACTGCAGGCTAATTCTGCTGTCTGCCAGCAGTTCGAATCTCACTGGCTCAAGGTTGACTCAGCCTTCCATCCTTCCGAGGTCGGTAAAATGAGGACCCAGATTATTGGGGGCAATATGCTGAACTCTGTAAACCGCTTAGAGAGTGCTGTAAAGCACTATGAAGCGGTATATAAGTCTAAGTGCTATTGCTATTGGAGCTGAGGTGGTGCAGTGGTTAAAGTGCAGGACTGCAGTTCAGCAGTTCAGCTGTTCAAATCTCACCGGCTCAAGGTTGACTCATCCTTCCAAGGTCGGTAAAATGAGGACCCAGATTGTTGGGGGCAATATGCTGAACTCTGTAAACCGCTTAGAGAGGGCTGTAAAGCACTATGAAGCGGTATATAAGTCTAAGTGCTATTGCTATTGCTATAATAAGCTGACTCTGTAAATTGCTTAGAGAGGACTGTAAAGCACTGTGAAGCTATTGCTATTGTCTATTGTCTATTGTTATTGTTATTGCTATGCTATGCTATGATATCCTATCCTATCCTATCCTATCCTATCCTATGTGTATTGGTATTCTGTCAAACATTCCTCCTTGTGCCATGCCTCAGTTTAATTGACAAGCACGAAAGATCTCACATAGGGTGATCTTCTCCAAAAGACATAACGAAAGGCTTAATCAAGCATGACTTCTGAACGTGTTGCATATCCTAGTGATTTCACTAGATGTATCTGGAATGAAGGGAAACTCGCATCTGCCTCCCACGCTGAGGCTGGTAAGCGGGGAGCTTTATATAACTGAAAGAATGTGGTTGAGGGAGAAACATTCAAGATAGGAGGGCAACTTGTATAAGAAAGTATTCTAGAGACCAAGGCATGCCTAAGATCAAGTAAAGATTAGCTTTCTTCCAGAAATTGTGATAAGAAGTTTTGGCTTACTCATCTCAAAGGTGCTTTTTTCAAAAGGCAACGAGACTGGGTTTTTTTCCTTGAGGAAGAAGAGGTTTTGCTACTCATCCAAGAAGCTTCATCGGTTCTGGCATTCATGGCTAAAGCAGACTAGAAGTCACCATCTCCTGGTGATTGGCCCAAAATCACCCAGCCAGCTTTCATGCCTAAGGTGGGACTAGAACTCACCATCTCCTGGTGATTGCTCCCAAAGTCACCCAGCTGGCTTTCATGGCTAAGGTGGGACTAGAACTCACCATCTCTTGGTTTCTAGCCTGTTACCTGAACCACAAAACTAAACTGACTCTCCGAATAGAAATGTAAAGTTTTCCTGGGGAATTATAGTTTGGGGAAGAGGAGGTTTAATACCATCCACATAGGTTGCCCGCTTTGATTGTCCCTGAGAGTGCACAGCAGAGGATTGTTAAGTGCTTGCCTCCCCCGTCCCACCCAGCCTGTCCTTTGAGGATCATGCTTTGATCGCCTTTGCCGTATAAAAGCTAACCGATATTCTCAAGTAGCTGAGCTTTTACTGCCACGGGCCTGGAGGCAACGGATGACCTATTAGAAGAATTCCAGTTGACTACTTCCCTCCTAGCATTGAAAAAGATATGCCAAGCATGTTAATTCTGGAGGTCACTTGGTGTTTGTGAGAAGATTGATCTTTACAATATATAGAGGACTCTCTCTCTCTCTCTCTCTCTCTCTCTCTCTCTCTCTCTCTCTCTCTCTCTCTCTCTCTCTCTCTCTCTCTCTCTCTCTCTCTCTCGTTCCCCCTAATGGTGTCTTTGCCCCATCTATAAAATATATGTGCACGCTTTTAATTTTCTACCATTGAATTTCAAATAGCGATAAGATGCCCTGAGCTGGAAAGAGGTGGAATAAAAAAACGTTGCAAATAAATATGCACCACAAAATCTGATTAATGCAGTGTTATTGTAAAAGAAAATAGATATTTTTTAAAAAACACAGGGGTTTATTTTTCTGGGGAAAAAAATCTCATAAAACTTACTTTTATAACGGGAGTATAAAAGAAAATACTTACCCAGGCACCCAACATTTCTGAAGCTCTTGATGTTTGGGGATGACCTTGTTCAGGAAAAAAAAAGGCAGTAGGGTACCAGCAGAAAAAGTTTACCTTGTTGAAGATCCATAGTTATATCCCCTTCATTTTCACATCTGATGAGCAAGGACTCCTGGGTAATTTTGTGAGGCAGCCAGTCAGTTACAGATGGATTCTGTTCATATGATGCACGAAGCCACAGGATAATTACTGTCCTATCATCTTATACCACTGCTATTCTCAGCTCTTTATCCAGAGTTAGAGGTCCAGCTGAGCACTAGCCTGAAAACCTAATACCTATTTTGGATTTGCAGAGCTTGAAATTTGGAAGTGAAGGATACAATTTGGTACTGTGGTGCCTCATTACTCAATGTTAATTGGTTCCGGGAAGTGAGTTGAGTTTCAAAAGCTATGAGTACCAAACAATTTTTTCCCATAAGGAAAAATATAGTGAGTCACAAGGCAGCTGACATCGACATGTTCTAGCCCAGTGATGGTGAACCTTTTTTCCCTCGGGTGCCGAAAACGCGTGCACGCGCGCTGTCACGCACGTGTGAGTGCCCACACCCATAATTCAATGCCTGGGGAGGGTGAAAACGGCCTCTCCCGCCCCCGCAGAGGCCCTCTGGAGGCCAGAAATGGCCCATTTCCCAACTTCCGGTGGGCCTGGTAGGCCCGTTTTTCACCCTCCCCAGGCTCCAGAGGCTTCCCTGGAGCCTGGGGAGGGCGAAAAGACCCCCTCGGAGGCCCTCTGGAAACCTAAAATGCCCTCACAGAGCCTCCACACGAGCCAAAAATCAACTGGACGGCACGCACATGCATGCTGGAGTTGAGCTAGGGCAACGGCTCGCGTGCCGGGAGATATGGCTCCACGTGCCACCTGTGGCACACGTGCCATAGGTTCGCCATCACTGTTCTAGCCTGTGCTTTGAGTACCAAACAAATGATGAATACCGGGACAAAATGTTCATGTCGAAATGTGTTGCTTACCAAATTTGATGAGTTTCAAAGCAGTTGAGTACCAAGATACCACTGTATTTACCAAATTCCATTTTGATATTGAATAGATCTGCTCATCTCGGATGTATTTTCTGGTTGCCTACTCTGAATAAACCACTCTTCTTAATTCCCCACAGATATTAAGGCGGGATGGACCGTAGAATGGTAGAGTTGGAGAAGAACACAAGCTTGTCTAACCCGCTGCAATGTGCAAGAAAAACCAATTAAACCATCCAGAAGAGTTGGTTGTCCAGACTCTCAAAATCCTCCAGAGATGGAGAAGCTACAAACTCAATAGGAAGACCATGCCAACTGCTGTACAAAACATACCACTCTAGTGTTGTTTGTTTCTGCCCCATGCTTCCAGCGCTGCCTATCCAAACAGTAAATGTCAACAAAGAGTAGAATTAAAACATATGCAATAGACTCTTGGCTATAGAAACATTTCCCTTTTGCCAAATTGCATGTTTAGCTACCTCTTGACCTCACTTCCTCCATTTTAATCTCTCCAATCAACAACCTTTTACCATTTCCCTTTTAATCGACTCTTGAAACAGGTTTTTACTCCATGTTTAAGTTCCAGGAGGATTCTATTGTTATTGTAAATTCCCCCTTGGGTTATTATTGCGTAGCCACCCTATCCTGCATTTTTTTTTTTACAGTAGATGAACTTGTTGGAACAGCCTTCCATGGAAGGATTCTTCTCTTCCCTTTGTTTCTCTTCCTCTTCCCCTTTTCTTTCTGGAGATTGTCTTTGACGACAGTCATTGGAGAGTTTTCTCTAATTAGCATGACGGAGAATTAAAAGGTGCAAGGGCAAGAGACTGCGGCAGGAGAATGACTTCTTAATAAGCATGAATTATTGGCTGTCCCTCCCTTTCCAGCCCTCAGTCCTGCCCTCTCCATCTCCGCCTGCTGCTTATTATAAAACAAGCTAAATTTGGGAGGGAGGAATTGTTGGTAGGGGACAAATCCAGAAAATACACAAAAGAGCAAAATAGAAAGAAGCGAATGCCAAACTGGCACCCGCTGAGTTTTCTGCCGTGCCAAAAATGCTCATTAGATCTGCTTGAACAAAGTGTGAGGAACACACTGGCATGGCAGCTGTTGCTGAATGTGTTGGCTTTGCAATGATGTATCAATGATGTATCTACAGTAGAGATCCTCTCCTCTCCTCTCTTCTCCTCCTCTCCTCTCTTGTCCTCTCTCTCCTCTCTTCTCTCCTCTCTCTCTCATCTCATCTCCTCTTGTCTCCCCTCCTTTCCCCTCTTTTCCTCTCTCCTCTCCTCTGTCCTCTCCTCTCAACTCTCTCATCTCATCTCTCTTCTCCTCTCCTCTCTCCTCTTTTATTCTCTCTCTCTCTCTCTCATCTTCTCTCTCTCTCTCTCGTCTCGTCTCGTCTCATCTCCCCTCCTCTCTCCTCCTCCTCTCCTCTCCTCTCTCCTCCTCCTCTCCTTTCCTGTCCTCTCTCTCCTCTCTTCTTCCTCTCTCTCTCTCTCTCTCTCTCTCTCTCTCTCTCTCTCTCTCTCTCATCTCATCTTGTCTCCCTCCTTTCTCCTCTCTTCTCCTCCCTCCTCTCTCCTCTCCTCTCTCCTCTCTCTCATCTCGTCTCATCTCCCCTCTCTTCTCCTCTCCTCTCCTCTCCTCTCCCTCATCTCGTCTCCGCTCCTCTCCTCTCCCCTCCTCTCTTCTACTGATATTCATAGTTCAGAAGAAGCACATCTTAATATTCATGTCCAATAGCATCTTAAAAACCAATGGTCTTTATTTCATAAAAAACCCCAAAGAATAACTCAGGTAGATTGGATCAACAGAATGGCTAACCCAATATCTTGGTTTGCAACCTGGTTTGCAATAGTTTTCTCTTCATGCTGGATCCTATCAACAGGCCTTCATGGATATCTTGTCTTGGAACACAGAGGTCTTCTTTTTTTCAGGTATCATGGCTGATAGCCATCTTACCTCTCCTCTCCCATACGTTTGACTCCCCGCTCATCAATTCATTTCACCCCAACTCCATTACCATATCATGTTCATTGCAAATTTCATGAATTAGCCTTTCCAAATCCAATACCTTCTAAATATTTGTCAGAATTCTCATATGTCCTGGTCAATTGATCCAGCCTGACTTACAAGAGAAATTCCATGTTCTACAATAGTCCTAAGTCAAGGACTACTTGCAACTGCTTTTCATCTTTCCTTCCCAATTGTGTCCATTCTATTTCCCAGTGTCTTGGCACAATGTCCATCAACGTACACCAGTACCAATGTCTCTCATCCTGCTGGCTGGGGAATTCTGGGAGTTGAAGTCCACACGACTTAAAATTTTCAAAGCTGAGAAACACATAGATAGGGTGCCCAGATACCTTTGATCCAAAATCAGGACAGTTTTTTAAAAATAGCACTTCTCAAGATAACGTTTATTACTCCAAGAAAGCCAATAGAACATCATATTCACACGTGTTTGCTATTAGATGATATCTTATTCGGCAAATTTTCGTCGCCCAAAATCTTTTTATACATTTCGCCACACGATGAAGAAGAATTATTTATTTTAATTTGAAGCAAGCATTTCACGCTTTTAACATCCAATCCATTTCGATCGTCTGTCCACTCCTTCTTGCACAGGGAAAATACTCTTTCCACAGCCACGTTTGACGTAGGAATTGAAAAAAAATATGCTAACTAGAATTCTCAGATGAAAGAATATGTTGCTTCGAAACAAAGTGGACCATTTTTTATCAATCGGCAAATTATTAAATTCGTCTGATGAGGCTTCTAGCAACGAGTTCAGGACAAATCAGGATGGGAACTCGAATTTCAGGACAAAATCAGGACATTTTCAGAATCAGGACAAGCTTCTAAAAATCAGGACAATCCTGATAAAATCAGGACATCTGGGCACCCTACACATAGACCAGTGATTTTTGGCTCACATGGAGGCTCTGGGAGGGCATTTTTGGCTTCCGGAGGGCCTCCGGGGGGACGGGGGAGGGTGTTTTTGCCCTCCCTAGGCTCCAGGGAAGCCTCTGGAGCCTGGGGAGGGCGAAAAATGGGTCTACCGGGCCCACCAGAAGTTGGGAAACGGGCCATTTCCAGCCTCCAGAGGGCCTCCGGGGGATCGGGGGAGGCCATTTTTGCCCTCCCCAGGCAATGAATTATGGGTGTGGGCACTCGCGCATGTGCAATAGCATGCGCACATGCACTTTTGGCACCCGAGGAAAAAAAGGTTCGCCATCACTGACATAGACCTATGCTATCCTTGTGAGACAACCCAAACCTGTCAGGCGGCACTCCATTGTTCTTGACCCAAACAAGCAGAGCTTTCTTGTTTGGCATTATCTGGCAACTCATTTTTACCAGCCTGGCACTTTGCCCTCTCAGGCCCAAATCAGAGCATGTGGGCTTTGCAAAATCAAATCAAGACAAGCAGCCACACTTTTCTAATCCATCTGTGCAGCTGCTGTTCCCCTGATTTGCAGCCCGGCTTGGGGTTTTTTTTCCATGGTAAAAAGAGGGAGTAACTCATTTAGGCTGAATAATTTATGCATATGCAAAGCACGCAGCAGCAGCCAAGAGCCAGAGAGTTATGCCCTCCGGCCAAAATTACTGGTGGTTAATAAAAAATTACTTTCTTTTCATAGATCTTCAATTTGCCGATTGCTCTCTCACATTTTCTTTTCTTGGACGAGATGTATTTTACACCTAAATGATCATCGCGTTGTGCAAAATGCTTTTAGCATCCTTCTTCCTTTCTTCTGAAGGTTCCGATGGAATAAAATGGAGAGAAGGGGGTCAGCTTGTGGGAGAAACGAGATGTCTTTGCGAAAGACATTTTGTGAGCTCTTTCGCTGGCAAGAGGGAAGGTGGCTCTGTAGAAATGAATCGCCTTTCCCAGACTGTGAGTTGGAGCTGGAGGACGTGACTTGGACTTCACAAGCAAGGAAAGAAACAAAGAGTTTGTTCCTAAATTTAGGAAGCCACTGGAGGTGAGGACTTCTTCCATACCAGACAAGCGAGTTGGGAAATTCTTAGAAGAAAGAAATCCAGACACTGCAACAACATCGCCAAAAAGGCTTCAAGAGTTGTTAACCTAATCTTACGTAGCTTCTTCTCTGGTAATATCACACTACTAACCAGAGCATACAAAACAATCCTCGAATACAGTTCATCTGTCTGGAACCCACACCGCATATCAGACATAAATACATTAGTAAGTGTCCAGAGATACTTTACGAGAAGAGTCCTCCACTCATCTACTCGCAACAGAATATCTTACGCAACCAGGCTTGAAATCCTACGCTTAGAAAGCTTAGAACTACATCGCCTTCGGCACGACCTAAGCATAGCTCATAAAATTATCCGCTACAACGTCCTTCCTGTCAATGACTACTTCAGCTTCAACCACAACAATACATGACCACATAACAGATACAAACTCAAAGTGAACCGCTTCAAACTTGACTGTAGAAAATATGACTTTAGCAACAGAGTGGTAAATGCCTGGAACTCACTACCTGACTCTGTGGTTTCGTCACCAAACCCCCAAAACGTTACCCTAGGATTGTCCACTGTTGACCTCACCCGATTCCTAAGAGGTCAGTAAGGGGCGTGCATAAGTGCACCAGCATGCCTACCGATTCACTCAAGTCTAGGACCAGAAAATGGTTCATCCTTTTCAGGAATGTTCAGTTGGTGTTTCATCTGAAGACCCTGGGATGAGTTATGGCCATTTAACTAATGAAATGATGATTTTTTTATTACACTTGAGTAACTGTGATGGAGAGCCATATTTATGACCATTGCATGCTTTTTTTTTTTTTTTTTTTTTTTTTGATAATGCAGCAGCATTTTGCACCGTGCTAGCGTGACTCGCAATATTATTGCTGCCAAGGTCAACATCTCAAAAATCTCTGCAGTTAAAAAAAAATGCAAGTCTCTAAGAGCAAATTTTCAGGAACCGTTCTCCCAAAAGTGTACAAGTTTGTGACTTCTTATGTTATGTTACCCTCTTCCCTGCCTTAGAAGAGCTGAAGTGGTGCAGTGGTTAAATGCTGCGACTGCAGGCTGACTGCTAGTTCAGCAGTTCAGCTGTTCAAATCTCACCAGGCTCAAGGTTGACTCATCCTTCCATCCTTCCGAAGTCGGTAAAATGAGGACCCAGATTGTTGGGGGCAATATGCTGAACTCTGTAAACCGCTTAGAGAGGGCTGTAAAGCACTATGAAGTGGTATATAAGTAAAGTGCTATTGCTATTGCTATTGCCTGGCTGTCTCAATCTGATGGAAAATGCCTGACAAGAAGAACCGGATATCACCAAAAGGTAGGTATTAAGGAGATCAAAGGCGGATGCCTTGAATGAATGTTTCTATGGCGGCTGAATATTTCTGTGAGGGATTGAAGTTTTGTTGTTGGTTTTTTTTACTTTACTGTATGTGATTCTGACAAAACTTCATTTCTTTGGCACCGTTTCTGCTAAACATCTTGAGAAATGCTCAGCTTTGTTTCTAATAGATGGCTGTCCAAAGAGAGGTGGAGGTAAACATAGTGTGTCTAACGGCACAAAAGCATCACCGGTGAGTCCAAGAATGGAACACACCCAGTGTGTCTTAATGGAATATATCAAAAGTATCAAACATGATGAAGTGGTAGACAAAGGCGTAGGCAGAAACAGCTTTTAGCAAGGGTGAGTGGGATCTGAAATCAGGAGGATACAAGGACCCCATTCAAAAATTGCCCTATGATTTTATACTTTGGGAGACACTATAATAATTATATTACACCATTCTAACGAGCAGAAAGTGAAGAAACTAAAGAGCCTCAATGCGGGTGAAGAAGGAGAGTGCAAAAGTTATTTTGAAACTCAACATTAAGAAAACTAAGATCATGGCATCCGGCCCTCTCAATTCCTGGCAAATAGATGGGGAAGAAGTGGAGGTAGTGACAGATTTTATTTTCCTGGGCTCCAAGATCACCGCAGATGGGGACTACAGCCAAGAAATTAAAAGACGCTTGCTCCTGGGGAGGAAAGCCATGGCAAATCTAGATAGCATACTAAAAAGCAGAGACATCACCCTGCCAACAAAAGTGTGTATAGTCAAGGCTGTGTTTTTCCCAATTGCAATGTATGGCTGTGAAAGTTGGACCATAAGGAAGGCTGAGCGCCGAAGAATTGAGGCCTTTGAACTATGGTGCTGGAGAAGACTCCTGCGAGTCCCTTGGACTGCAAGGTGATCCAATCGGTCAGTCCTAGAGGAGATCAACCCTGACTGCTCTTTAGAAGGCCAGATCCTGAAGATGAAACTCAAATACTTTGGCCACCAAATGAGAAGGAAGGACTCACTGGAGAAGAGCCTAATGCTGGGAAAGATTGAGGGCAAAAGAAGAAGCGGACGACAGAGAATGAGGTGGCAGGATGGAGTCACTGAAGCAGTCGGCGTGAGCTTAAATGGACTCCAGTGGATGGTAGAGGACAGGAAGGCCTGGAGGAACGTTGTCCATGGGGTCGCGATGGGTCGGACACGACTTCGCAACTAACAACAACATAATTATTATTCCCCACTAATCTACTTTCCCCCAGTTGTAGGTGCTACAACAAATGAAGGCGTATATATACATATTCATGTCCCAGGATAATGTTGCAGGATCCAATCTGGATTGGTTACTAGGGCCAGAGGTCTTCCAGGCTTTTGGACACATGGTCCTAAGTACTTGGTAAGCTGGTAGTAAATCAGCACTCCTGTTGACTGACAAAGGTCTTGTTTCCCACTTCCCTGGCAGTTTTTGTGCCTGCTCGTCCAACAATCTTAGTAGCTGCAAAATTGAATGAATGTCCTTTTTCATTGCAATGTGAGGCTACCAATGAGTTCAGTTCTCCTCATCTGACTACTCACTTGTGTTCTTGCAATCTGGTGGTTAGCTTCCTCCCCGTTTGTCCTACATACGTTTGTGCACTATAGTTTAAGAAGTAAATTTGATCATGTGGATCATAAGCAGATATGGAAAGACAGTGGAAAGACCTGGATAAGTTCTAAGAAAAGGATGAAAGAGCTGGTCTTGAAAAACATCTTCAAATATGCTCCAAAGCACCTGAGGGTAGAACAAGAAGCAATGGGTGGAAACTAATCAAGGAGAGAAGCAACTTAGAACTAAGGAGAAATTTCCTGACAGTTAGGACAAATAATCAGTGGAACAGCTTGCCTCCAGAAGTTGTGAATGCTCCAACACTGGAAGTTTTTAAGAAGATGTTGGATAACCATTTGTCTGAAGTAGTGTAGGGTTTCCATCCTAGGCAGGGGGTTGGACTAGAAGACCTCCAAGGTCCCTTCCAACTTGTTGTTATTATTATTATTTGAATGATAGTTATATAGAGGATAAATTAGATACATTGTTTTAGAGGAAAGTATCAGACTAATGAGTTCACATGACCCAAGAAATACTTTTGGCTTTATTTTATTCCAATTTCATTTTAAATCATATTTTATTCCAATTTCATTTTAAATCATATTTTATTCCAATTCCATTTTAAATTGTTTTTATCAGATTTTTGTAATAATTTGTGTCTGGAACTCTGCACTTTGATATGGCCCAAGGGCTAATCAATAAAGTAAACTTAACTTAACTATAGGTTAATTTCTAGGATAAACATCATGCACGATTGTCTAATCTCAAAAAGTATGTGCTTAAATGCATTTGATTTGAACGTGCACATTCTTCAATGTATTCTGGCTCACTTTTTACACTGAGAATTGCACTGGAAAATTTAGTGATGTGTACAACCTGAAGAATAGATTCCATTCCAATCTACCCGTGAAGTCCGGGCGATTTGGTTTATGTCAATTCATGCCAATTTGCAACCTGATTGAAAGAGAGTAGAGCATGAGTAGGAAATAGGATGTGTTATTTGGAGCTCACGAAAAGATCAGGGCACTGGAGGAAAAATCAAGGTAAATATAGGGGGAAGGGATATGGAAATAATTGAATAAAGCAAAGAAGATGGAAGAAAAAGGAACGGTATTTTAAAGAAGAGACAGACAAAGGCAGATTGAAAAGCTGTTTTCTCCATGGGATACCACTGGTCCATCACCAGTACATGATTAACTGGAATCCAACAACATCACTGGAGACCTTGAACATTCAGCTATCAGACTTAACAAGCACTGGACATTACACATTACAAGACAATGATTGGTCTCGCAGGGCAAATTCCAACCCAGCAAGATTCGACGGTGTAGTCAATTCAAAGCCAAATTAAGACAAAGCCTATTCATCATACCCCTTGATTGCCCTTGTAAGCTGGATCGCATTCGGCTTCCCTGCTCTCTAATCCTAGAAGAAGAGCTTAAAAAAAAAAAAGGTTGAGAATTGGCTCACATTTTCAAGGATGACTTCCTTTGTTAGCTTTCTGTCTCTCGTTACCACCAAAGACTTGGGGCGGCGGGGGGGGGGGGATGGACGGACCAGGAAAAGATTCTGTGGATTCAAATCACGATCAATGCTAACTGGATCGGGATGATTAATTTGTGTAGAATTCATTGTACTACAAGATTGAGAGCGGAAGATTAAAGAAAATGCCGTGATCAAAACGCGACGTGTAATGAGTATGGAATCAATACAAATCCCTTTATGGACACTTCTGAATTCCTGTCCATCGATTGGGAACACACATTCCACCGTTTGTTGCTATTTGGAGCAAGAGAGAAGGAAGAAAAGCCAAGATGCTTTTCGTCCGTGCCCTTGAAGCGTCATTATCAAGTATGCAAATAATTCGGTAGGTAACAATCAATTTAACAGCTGCTTCAATACATCCGTTTGTGGGTTGGCCAATGTGAAAAGAAAGAGGCATGAAACCCTTTTTAACCAGGAGCCTATATAGCCTTAATAATTATTGATGACTACACTCACCTGTACTTTAATAACCTGGTGTTCTGAAGAATGTGGGACCCAGAAGTGGGCTCTAACTTACCTCGCTGCCGGTTTGCTTCCTCCCGCGCCGCATGGCCACGCCTCGTGGGCGCGCGCATGCGCAGTGCCAAAGAATCTGAAAAATCCCCCCCCAAAAAAGCTGAAAACAAGATGGTGATCGCATGCACAGTGCCAGAAACTCGGCTTCTGCGCATGCTCAGAAGAAAAAATAAATAAATAAATAGAATAAAAATAAATAAAAAATAAAAAAGATGGTGGCGCCCACCGAACTTCAATGGCATTGACCGAACCGGTTCCGTGACATCATCGTGACATCACCAGCGGGTCGCTACCGGTTCGGGCGAACCGATCCGAACCTGCAGGAATCCACCTCTGGTGGGACCTCAAATCCCATAATTTTCCATAATTTCCAACCTCCATGGCTGAATATATCCAAGGGATCTGAAGTAAAGATTGGATAAGACTAGTTTATCATGGAAAGGAGTTATTGTTTTGCAGAAGATTAACCCAATATCTTTAAAATCAATGTTCCTCAATCTTGGTGACTTGAAGATGAGTGGACTTCAAATCCCTATGCTGCCTGGGGGATTCTGGGAGTTTAAATCCACCCATCTTCAAGTGAGCCCAAGATTGAGGAACACTGTTCAAAACAATCATGGCCAAATCTATCTTTGTCCCGCAGCATTTTCTTTCTTTCTTTCTCAGCTGCAGAAGTTAAGGAAGGAGAATCTTCTAGGCTTGCTGCAGAGCCCTGAATTGGAACAGACACACACACACACACACACACACAGAGAGAGAGAGAGAGAGAGAGAGAGGGAGAGGGAGAGAGAGAGAGTGCATTCAGGAAGTTCAACTGAATAGTTTAAAAAAAAGTTTAAATTAAAAGTGACTTAAGATGTTGGGCTACTACAAAGCAAAGCAGCAGCCTCTAGCCTCATAATGAGTTCTAGGAGGTTCCACAAAGTTCTCTCGGGGAAGAATGGGCCAGCTCTTACCTCCTACCTGTCAATGAATACTTCAGCTTCAACCGCAACAACACACGAGCACACAATAGATACAAACTCAATGTAAACCGCTTGAAACTCGACTGCAGAAAATACGACTTCAGCAACAGAGTGATCAATGCCTGGAATGCACTACCTGACTCTGTGGTTTCTTCCCCAAACCCCAAAAACTTTAACCTTAGACTGTCTACTGTTGACCTCTCCTCATTTCTAAGAGGTCTGTAAGGGGCGTGCATAAGCGCACCACTGTGCCTACCGTCCCTGTCTTACTGTCCTATTGTCTAAATTTACCTGTACCTACTTTGCTTTTGTTTGTGTTTATACCATACCTGCTATCTTGTACATATTTTGACAAATAAATAAATAAATAAATAAATAAATAAATAAACAAATAAATAAATAAATAAATAAATAAATAAATAAATAAATAAATAAATAAATAAATAAATAAATAAATAATAAACTCGCCATGGCCAACTCGCCATGGGCAATGTGTCATCACGAACTTGCCATGGCCAATTTGCTGTGGGATAACTCAACATGAGATCTGTATTCTAGACCCATTCCTCTCATAATATTATTAGGGCAACTATCCACCTTGCCTTCTTTTCTTAGTTTTATCAAAAGCATTGGGATTTTACTATTAATGATATTAATAGTATTAATAATAATATTATGAGAGGAATGGGTTACCTTGTTTTGAGTTATCTCGTGATGAGTTATCCTGCAGTGGGTTGACTGTGATGAATTGACTGTGGTGAGTGGTCCTAAGACCCTTCTCTGGGATCGAAAGAGAACATCCTGACCATTAGTTGTCACCCCTTGTGGTCAATGGGTGTTTTATGAGTGGCTGTGCCTATGCGCTATTATATACTTTCTGAATTTTAAAATTGCCTCCTCCTACCTTAGACAGAAATAATATTCTCTGTTACCTTTCCTTGGGATTCATTACTGGATTCATTTTGGCTTAGATTTATATATTGAAATGAGCGGTCCTAAGAATGCTGGGTTAAAGCCGTGGTGGCGCAGTGGTCAAAATGCAGTATTGCACGCAAACTCTGCCCACAGTCCGGAGTTCGATCCTGACCGGCTCAAGGTTGACTCAGCCTTCCATCCTTCCAAGGTAGGTAAAATGAGGACCCAGATTGTTAGGGTCCTCCAATATGCCGACTGTGTAAACTGATTAGAGAGGGCTGTAAAGTGCTATGAAGCGGTATATAAGTCTAAGTGCTATTGCTATTTGCCCCAGTTTATGCATTTCAACCAGCAAAGAAGGAACTGGTTGAAAGATGGCCAAGTCAAGTTTGTAATGAAATGAATTCCTCTTTATGTGTCCTGTGGCAGAAGCGGCAGAAGGGATACTAATTAGATGGTGAATTATGAGTTTCCCATGGTGCACTGCAGGGGCATTAAAAATCAGGGTAAGCTCATGGTGGGGGAAGGGAGGATCCCTTCTATTTTATTTGGTGATGGTAGTCACAGTTTAATATGTTCCTGTTTCTAGGTGAACAGCAGGGGATGGGGTTCCTTTTTTTATGATTTAATTGTTGCATAATTACTGGCCTAAGGTTGCCTATTGTTAAACAAAAATGCTGAGACACTAATGTTTTATGGAACAGTACACGCAGCTAAAAACGTAATATATTTTCCCAAGTAACGTAGACATTTTCTTTATCCGGAAAGCCTGTGACAAGCTAAGATACCTTGGAAAGGTGCTCTTTTGTCTTCTCCGTTTCTCTTTATCTTCCTTTCTTTTAATAAGGGGGGGAGAGATACAATTACAGTTCAAAACGTCCTTCTTGAAACTCAATACATGTGTTTACTTTTTTTTTAAGAGCTAAAGAGCTTCTTCTTCTTTTTTCTCCTCCCACTTTGAGAATCCCCTTCCTCTTGTATCCAGTGAACGAAACTCACGACATTCTTTTTCAGGGCTGGCAGATTTTTCTTTGCTGTTCCAGAAGGAAATTTTGTGAGGATTTCAGATTTTGTTCCCTCCGTATCTTTGATGCCTCCAGAGCATTCCCTTTTGATCCTTTCCAATGGGGACCAGATATTTAGAATTTAGATATTTAGAAGTGTCGAAGTGAAATCATATGATGAGCAGTTGAGGGAGCCATGTCTATCCAAGAGAAGAACTAGGGGGACAGGATAACTGTCTTCCAGTACTTGAAGCAGGAGTGGGTTCCAATTTACCTCACTGCCGGTTCGCTCCCTCCCTCCCATGCCACGTGGGTGCGCGCATGCGCAGTAATGAAAAATCCAAAAATAATAAAAATAAAAAACAAAGCTGAAAAAAAGATGACAACCACATGCACAGTGCCGGAACTCGGCTTCTGTGCATGCTCAGAAGGAAAAAAAATCAAAAAGGATGATGGTGCCCACTGACTGGCACCGACCAATCTGATTCGGTGACATCATCATGATGTTACCAGCGGGTCGCTACCGGTTCGAGCGAACCGGTCCAAACCACGAGGAACCCACCCCTGACTTGAAGGGCTGTAGAGAAGAGAAGAGGGGGTTTATCTTTCCCCCAAAGCACCTGAGGGCAGGACAAGTAACAGGTGGATGCTTGTTAAAGAGAGATCCAGAAGGACGGACAAATTTTCTGACTGTGAGAATAATTAATCAATGGAATAGCTTTGCCTCCTGGAGCTGTGGGTGCTCCATCACTAGAGGTTTTCAAAAAAAAAAATAGATTGGACAACCATTTCACTGGAATGCTTTAAGGTCTTCTGCCTTGAGTAGGGGGTTGGACTAGAAGCTCTCTGAGGTCCCCTTCCAGCCCTATTCTATGTTCTATTATATAATACAAAGGGAAGAAGATTGGGGGTCACACTTTGGAAATGTATTTTAGGTCACCAAAATGTCACTTGGGCAAAAGACAACTGAAGCATGTGGTCTTAATTTGTGCACACAAACACACACATACAGTATAGTTTACCTAATTTCTGTTCATGTTTTTATATTCTTGTTTTTATGGTGTTCTAAGCCACTCAGAGGCACTCAGTAGTGAGATGGGCAGTATGTAAATTGAGTAAAATAAAATAAAATATGACAGAAAAGAGAGGGTACTTTTGAGCTCTCCAAATGCAATGCAGTTTTCTTTTTTTATATTCTTGTGTAAGCCACTCAGAGTCACTCAACAGTGAGATGGGCAGCATGTAAATAAAATAAAATAACAAAATAACATATAAGGATGCTTCTTAGGTCTACAAATGCAATGCAGATTTTCTTTCCGTTAGAGAAAGAAAACAAACAACATTCTTAATAAAAAAAAGTGAAATAACCTTGGGGGAAAAGTATAATTCTCTCCCATTTTCATTTTGCAATGGAACAGTTTATTATTTACCACCGACATCCCAAAAAATAATTGTTATTAAAAGGGATGCTTAGTTTTGGGGAGTGTCAGTAGGAAGTATAGCAAAGTACAGACCTCAGAAGCTCTGTGCCAACAAGGCTTGGTCTTATTCACCTCTAGAATTGGCTTTCAGCACCAGACATGTGGTCTAAGACCATGAGATTAGTGGGATAGTGCTGGAAATAACTTCCACCCCTGCGTGGCAGAGGCTAAGCCAACGGATCTAATTGTAGAAGGCACTGCTAAGCCAGAGCTAAGTTCTCTAGAGTCCCATACAACTGGCCAATTCAGAAACTGTAAATGCAAGTTATGCCAACACTGTTGGATTTGAATAAGTTATAAAACTGATTAGAGTGGAGAGGATAACCTTACGTGTTCCTCCTCCTCCTCCTCATTCTTCTTCCTCCTCCTCCTCCTCCCTCTCTTCTTCTTCTTCTTCTTCTTCTTCTTCTTCTTCTTCTTCTTCTTCTTCTTCTTCTTCTTCTTCTTCTTCTTCTTCCTTCTTCCTTCTTCCTTCTTCCCTCTTCCTCCTCCTCTTCTTCTTCTTCGTCTTCTTCTTCTTTCTCCTCCTCCACCTCCTTCTCCTCATGCAAATACAAATAATACACCTAGTGTTTGACAGGTTGCTACTCCTTTCCACAGAATGCAAACATTCTTTCACGCGGTATATAAGAGGCTACAGTTTATATATCACGTGCCAATTCAATTAACCGACTTTAAATGCAGAGTGTCTTCAGCAAATATTATGACAACCCAACAGTGGTGATCATTGCATCTGTAAAGCTAGGCAAGAAGAAAGAAACCGCTTTCCCGGAACAAGAGGGTCTGAACAGCCCCCTGAACAAGCTATGTACAGTATATAAGTCACGGTGCTATTGTCTTCTTTGTACTCCTGCATCTAAAAAGGATGCGATTGTTCAGAATGGAAAGCTCCATTTCTTAAGTAGAAGGACAGGCTGTAAACATGCCCTACAAAGCGGGGTGGGGTGGGGAATCATCCATTAAATCAGAATGGAAATGCTTTGGTGTCTCCCCCCCAAAGACCCCACCCTGCCCTCCTTTCAATAAAGCAGCCTTGTAAGGCAGTTGCCAGGCTATAATTTAGAAGTGTCTTTATGGCAGAAAGAGAAAGCGATTCAGGAGATATTGAACAAACACTGTAGAGCCCATCTGAAATGCAAAAAGTGGTCCCCGCTCCTTCTTGTATCTGGAAAATGTCAAGGAATTTTAATGCTTTAATGAGACTATCAAGCCTTGAACAGCTTGGCTGTAACATTTTCACTAATTGGCTACAATATTTACTTGCTTGATGTTTTTTTTTCTCCTTTAAAAGAAACACACACACACACACACACACACACACACACACACATCTACAGAAAGGCCAGAATATCGAGGATTTTCAGTGAATTAACTTTTTAGGAATACTAGAAATGGGTCTGCATCCAAGTCAAAGCCATCATGACATCACTTGGGTCATGCTACCATCCTGCAAATGATATGAATTGTGCAACTCATGTCATTTCAGTCACATTGATTGCTTATCGGAGTTTGTATGGTGACATCATCACATCGGTTGCTTCGTTTGCATGAAAATGGCAATGTTCCAATATCTCAGGGGTTGCCACAAAGAAGAGGGGGTCAAGCTATTCTCCAAAGCACCTGAAGGCAGGGCAAGAAGCAACGGATGGAAACTAATCAAGGAGAGAACTAAGGATAAAATTCCTGATAATGAAAACAATTAATCAGTGGAACAGCTTGCCTCCAGAAGTTGTGAATGCTCCAACACTAGAAGTTTTAAAGAAGAGATTGGACAACCATATGTCTGAAATGTTAACAAGGTTTCCTGCCTGAGCAAGGGGTTGGACCCTTCCAATTCTGTTAGTCTAGTCTAGTCTAGTCTATGATGTCATCACATTGGTTGCATTGGTTGCATGATAACATCATCATATTGCTTGCTTCGTTTGCAGGATGATGTCATCACATCAGTTACTTCATTTGCATGATGACATCATCACATTGGTTGCATTGGTTGCATGACATCATCATCATATTGGTTGCTTTGTTTGCAGGATGATGTCATCACATCAGTTACTTCATTTGCATGATGACATCATCACATCGATTGCATTGTTTGTATGACAACATCATCATATTGGTTGCTTCGTTTGCATGATGACATCATGCACACATCAGTGGTGGGTTTCTACTGGTTCGCCCTGGCTCAGGTGAACCAGTAGCAGTGGCGGCGGCGGAAGGCTCTGCCCACCTGCCCAGGCATCATTACGGACGTTCTGCGCATGCGCAGAAGCATTGTGCGCACTCCCATTCTCAAACTGGTAAGTGAAACCCACCACTGGCACACATGATGCCCCCTTGCCTTTCTCCCCCCATCATATACTCTTTCCTCTCTGGTACCTGCAAAACCTGACTACAAATCCTATTGACTGGCCTTACACAGTCAAAAAATGAGTCACCTCCTTTTGAATCCGGATGCTGGGGGAGGAAGACAGCCAACAAACAAGCATCAAAAACGGCTAAAGAAAATAGATTTCTTTCATACACATAAGCCAATTTTTATGGCAAATTCTGTAGAGAGAGAGGAAGGGGAGGGAGAGATTTAAAGAGTACAAAAATGCACTTCCATAGAAACAGTGTTTATCAATAAAGCTTGTGGCTTAGAAATAAGAGGACCATTCTAACCAGGGATTAGAATCAAATCGAAATATAGTTGGAGATGTGCAACTACGGGTGAATCAACCGATTTGGAATTACTGGCCAGGATTGCTGGAGCTTCTGGCCATTGTAAGGTCAGTCCAACAATTCCTAAAAGTTATGACTTGCATTTCAACTCAAAAGACAGAAGGAGCTTTACTACATGAGGTCCACCCTCAAACGTTCCTCTGAAACGGTGTGTGTTCCGCCTCATAATTGTCATTCCACCCAACTTCAATTGAGGAAAGACTGTCACATCCCATTAGTCCTATATTCCACTGTTCCTGGTTGCAGTGCAGAACATGCATGCTTTAAATAAATTAAATACAGAATAACAGAGTTGGAAGGGACCTCGGAGGTCTTCTAGTCCAACCCCCTGCTCAAGCAGGAAACCCTACACCACTTCAGAAAAATGGTAGTCCAGTTTCTTCTTAGAATCCTCCAGTGATGGAGCATCCACAACTTCTGGAGGCAAGCTATTCCACTGTTCTCGCTGTCAAGAAATTTCTCCTTAGTTCTGGGTTGGATCTCTCCTTGATTAGCTTCCATCCATTGCTTCATGTCCTATGATTCTCGGAATTTCCAACCACCATGGCTGTTCACTGACTAAGAATTCAGGACTTTAATGCCCATCACACACTTGGGGAAAAGATATCTTAGAGCAGGCTGTTTGCCTGTTGGTGCAAGAGAACGCAACTTCTTATTTTATGTTCTTCCAGTTTGCAGGAATTGCTGTGTGGTGGTGATCAGGGGTGGGATCCAACTTACCTCGCTGCTGGTTCACTTCCTCCTGCGCTGTGTGGGTGCGCCTCGTGGGCGTGCATGCATGCGCATGCGCAGTGCATAAAAACCTCAATTTTAAAAAAAAAATAAGCTGAAAACAAAATGGTGATGTATGTGCAGTGCCAGAAACTTGGCTTCTGCGCATGCGCAGAAGAAGAAAAAATAACCCCCCAAAATAATTTTTTTTTAAAAAAAATTTTTTTTAAAGATGGCGGCACCCATGGACCGGCACCAACCAATCCAGTTCAGTGACATCATCGTGACATCACTAGCAGGTCACTACCGGTTCAGGCAAATTGGTCTGAACTGGAAGGAATCCACCACTGGTGTTGATGCACTGGTATCACCAAAGTGGAGGTTTTCAACCCGTTCCAAGAGGTACAGATACAGATTAACAGGGTTGGAAGGGACCTTGGAGGTCATCTAGTCCAATCCCCTGCCCAAGCAGGAGACCCTTTACCATTTCTGACAAATGGCAGTCCAATCTCTTGCTGAAAGCCTCCAAGGATGAAACTCCCACAACTTCCGAAGGCAACTTCTGTTCCGTGGGTTGATTGTTCTCACTGTCAGAGAATTTCTCCTTATTTCTAGGTTGAATCTCTCCTTGATCAGTTTCCATCCATTATTCCTTGTCTGGCCTTCGGGGGCTTTGGAGAATAGCTTGACCCCCTCGTCTCTGTGGAAGCCCCTCAAATATTGGAAGACTGCTATCATATCTCTGCTGGTCCTTCTCTTCACTAGACTAGCCATCCCCACTTCCTGCAACCGTTCATCGTATGTTTTAGCCTCCAGTCCTCTATGGTATGGTATGGTATGGTATGGGTATGGTATGGTATGGTATGGTATGGTATGGTATGGTATGGTATGGTATGGTATGGTATGGTATGGTATGGTATGGTACGTATGGGGGGGACTAAGCAAAATAGGCAGATATTCATCTTCATGGCAATTTTAATGCACCTTTGTGCAGCTGATTTTTAATAGCCAAATAAACAGAGGGTTGTTGTTTTTTAAGTGAAAGTTGCTCCATATCAAATAGGGCTGCATAGGGCCCTCATGCAGAGAGACCTGCTGATCCAGGCTTCTGTTACTGATACTGGAAAGCATGCCATTTGCCTAATGGGGCCACGACTCCTTTTTGCAGAATGCTGAACAAAAGCGAGCAAAAAGAAAAGCAATTGTCCTTTCGGTTTTTCTTTACTTCTATAGCACTTTTCCCCTTCCAGAGACAGAGAGAGAGAAAGAGAAGAGAGAGAGAGAAACTCAGCAGAGACAAAAATAAAACTGCAACGCTCACCTGAGATGAAAACCAGTTTCGTTATCCCTGACAAACCACTAGGGTGCTATTATAAATAACTACATAAGTATAGTTCAATTGTCTAATGCAACAAAGAGCCTCCATGCTGTCACAGCACCTCTTGTTTGTGAAAGGCCGCAATGCCTGTTTTATTTCTTTGTCTCTTTCTGCAGCTGACAGCTGGCCTTGAACCGTTCTGACATTGGATGAGTCTTCTAGAGCTCAGGGTGCAAACTGGAACTTCCAGTGAAGAAATGGTGAGCTAGATGTCCCTGATCCTGGCTGGCAAAATCTCCCCAAGGAAAGGAGAGACAGTGGGGTTGCCCACATATACTCCGGATAGCTGCTTCTCAGGAGTAGACTGCAAAAACCAAGGTTAAAAGTAGCTGGGGATTTCCACCAAGATAGTTTTTCCCTACTATGTGAAATATATGTAGAACTTTGTCAAGAATGAGAACGAAATCTCATAGAGGCGATTTGGATCTTTACTTGGAATTCAGACAGTTAGAAATGAAACCGAGATTAAATGTCTAATAGAAAATATTTATTTCAGTACAAAAACAATAAATCCTGAATAACTACATTTTGCTGAGTAACGTGACCGTTCAGGTCAAGAGCTAAGGCAGAAGTGATTAATGGTGGCTTAGGAATGCACACATGCGCAAAACATCATATCACGTGTTCTGCTTGTATTGGAATGTACCATAATATTAGATAGGGTGCATCACCCTGCACATACATGCAACTGACAATATTCACATTGTGACAAACTTGCTATGGCTAATTTAAGTGAGTGTTTACACTGGGAAATTTCCAGACTAGATCAGTTGATAGTTTCCAGATCTAGCAACTTTGTTGTTGTTAGTCGCGAAGTCATGTCCCCATGGACAACGTCCATCCAGCCACCTCATTCTCTGTCATCCCCTTCTTCTTTTGCCCTCAATCTTTCCCAGCATTAGGCTCTTCTCCAGTGAGTCCTTCCTTCTCATTAGGTGGCCAAAGTATTTGAGTTTCATCTTCAGGATCTGGTCTTCTAAAGAGCAGTCAGGGTTGATCTCCTCTAGGACTGACCGCTTTGATGGCCTTGCAGTCCAAGGGACTCGCAGGAGTCTTCTCCAGCACCATAGTCCAAAGGCCTCAATTCTTTGGCGCCCAGCCTTTCTTATGGTCCAACTTTCACAGCCATACATTGCAACTGGGAAAACCATAGCCTTGACTATAGATCTGGAAACTTGATAATTTCCAGATGTAGCAACATACTCCTCAGCATTTCTTTCTGTTATTTGCAGAGGCCCTATTTTCTAAAACATCACAAGGCAAGATGAAAAACAATGGATGGAGACTAATCTAGAAGAGAAGCAATCCAGAACTAAGGAGAAATGTTCTCACAGTGAGAACAATTAACCAGTGGAACAGATTGCCTCCAGAAGTTGTGGGTGCTCCAACACTGGTGGTTTTTAAGAAGAGATTGGACAACCACTTGTCTGAAATGGTGTAGGGTTATAACTCCCTATTTGAGCAGGGGGTTGGACTAGAAGACCGCCAAGGTCCCTTCCAGCTCTGTTATTCCATTATTCTGATATTCAAACGTGGGGTTTTTGCTTGCTTTCAAAAAGGTTGTAAAGATTTCTCTGAGCCTTTAAAATCACCGCAAGTTTAAAACATCTGTAGATTCCTCCTTTAGCTGGAAATGGTCAGCTATAACTCCTGCTCACCCAGGTGTAGTTACCAAGAGAATGAAGACAGCTCTGCCCTAGTGAACTCGGAGATAAATGAGGTCCTAAAACGGGAAGTGTTGAGTTGTCAAGATTTATGTGACTTTACAACACCTTTTCTCTTTCAGTAAAGTAGGTAAAAAAGCCTAAGGTGAGTAGGTAAGAAATCTTCTGAGTTGTGTAATCAACTGTCAAAGGTTTGAGAAACGTTAAACGTTCCTTAAATCTGTGAAAATCATTCCAGATTATGTCTAAATGGAAGGAGGGGGTCGATCATGTCAAAATGTTGGCATTATAATATGAGCCAAGGTGGCGCAGTGGTTAGAGTGCAGTACTGCCGCCTATTTCTGCTGACTGCTGGCTGCCTGCAATTTGGCAGTTCGAATCTCATCAGGCTCAAGATTGACTCAGCCTTCCATCCTTCCGAGGTGGGTAAAATGAGGACCCAGATTGTTGGGGGCAATATTCTGACTCTGTAAACCGCTTAGAGTGTAAAACACAGTGTAAAACACTGTGAAGCAGTATATAAGTCTAAGTGCGATTGCTATTGCTATAACTAGGTGATCAAAACCCTTTGCTTTATAATACAGTGGCACCTTGGCTCTCAACTGCTTTGAAACTCATCGAATTTGGTACTCAACGCATTTTGATGGGCAAATTTTGTCCCAGTATTCATTGTTTGTTTGATACTCGATGCACAAGCTAGAACTTGTTGGTGTCACTTGCCTTGTGACTCACTATATTATTCCTTCTTAGAAAGATTTGTTGTACTCATCATTTTTGGTACTCATTGTGCCTCCCAGAAACCAATTAACATTAAGTACCGAGGTACCACTGTATGCATTGCACACAATCATGTACAAGAAATTGGAGCTTCAACCATCCCAACGGTGCCTGCCATTTTGACTTTGTTTATAAGATGTATGTGACCACCTATTTTACCATATGGTTCCGGACAGCTAAGAGCATAAATAAATAAACGATGAGACCGAATATGAATGCCTCTGTGGTGAAGCCTTGACCTTAGCAATGGGTGACACTTACATTTCAAACTAGTCACACAGAGGTCTGCTTGCTGGAATGGCCTTACCTCCAGGAAGATGTCTGAAGGCATGGCTAACATTAGAGATCCGCTCGTCAACAATCGCTTTGATGAACAGAGGGGGCTACATTTTTAAATAAACCCATTTCATCTCAGGCATACTGTTTGGGGGGCCCTCCGCATGAAAAATAGCATAGAGATCTAACAAGGAGAGGCATAAAATAGAATGCATAAAAAAGCCAGAGTTGACTCCAAGTTCTAAATTGAATTAACAGTTGAATGACAGTATATATCAGGAGTCTCAAAACTTGGAACTTTAAGAGTTATGGACTTCGACTTCCAGAATTCCGGCTGGTGAATTCTGGGAGTGGAAGTTCACAAGTCTTCAAATTGTGGAGACCGCTGGTATATACTGTAGTATCCAAAATGGAGGATTAGAATTGTTTGCCTTTAAAGGGCTGTTAAGTAGCACATGTCACATTCTGTCCCACGTATGCAATGTACTCTTCCACACTTCATCCAGGACAGTGATTGTGCAAACATGGCTCGAACATGGTCCATTTTCATTTCCTTCTTTCCACCTTATTTAAAATAAAAATTGACACTTTGATTGCTTGGGAGGGGAGTAAGGCCACATACGTGCCTGCACTTCTTCCAATGTACATGGCCACCAGTAGTGGGTTCTAAATTAGTTTGCTACCAGTTTGCGTGCACTCTCGCGCGCATGCGTGATGCTTCCGCCGCCACCGCTACCGGTTCATAGAACCAGGCTGAACTGGGAGCAATCCACTGCTGATAACCACCCACCCACCCAGATTTCAACAGCCCCTTTAAACCTCTTGCAGCTCACTAGTTTTCCACTGACATTACATATGGAAAACGGTGAATTTCTCTGTCCACCGATTACTTCTCCAATGGGAAAAAAATGGTTGATTTCCCAGCATGAATGGCAGCAGGAAAACTATCCATTGTTTGCGGGCCAAGTGTCCATTCTAACCATGATGCACCAGAAAACATACTGGGCCATGGAATGGCCAAGAGTCGGATACGATAGAATGGATAACATCATCAGAAAACAAAGCAATCCATGAATATGCCAATGCGTGAAAGCAGCTTTCAATCATAATTCTCTATTTCTGTCGGTGATGCCGTCCAATCAATTCATAATGATTACAAATATCACGTTAATAAAGCTATGGTAACCAATGTTCCCTGTAACAACAGAAAACGGCGTGCAGCAGTTAGAAACTTCCACGCGGCGTTCTCTCGTTACGTGCGCTATCGCGTAGCTTAGAGGGAACAGTGATGGAAACCTCACCATCTTTTCTTCATGGGTTTTTTTCCCCAAGCACAGCGCATGTGTTATGTTGGATACACCACACCTCTCCCACGCTGAGTGATGGATATGCATTGCTGGGTTTAGCCAGCTGACACCAACTGGCCTTGGGCTGCAGCCAACTTATTCATTCAAGCTGCCTCAGTGCTCCGAATGAGATTCATACACCGGGATCTTTGGCAAAACCGTACAAAGCCCCTTATGAAACAGACTCACAACTGTTTGCTTGTTAAATTTATTTGCTGCCTGTCTCACCGTGGGGCTATTCTAGGCGGCTTACAATAATAAAAAGGAAGAAAAATGAAAGGCATGTCAACAGGAGTAAAATAATAGACCAATAAAGGAAACTACGACAAAAGTTTAATATAAATACATCATTTATATGTTAACATCATTGCCCAGAGGATCATTGGTTGTCCTCTCCCCTCTTTGGAAGAGCTTTGTAGCTCCCGCTGCCTTAAGAAAGTTGAAAACATCCTTAAAGAGCCATCTCATCCTGGGCACCCTTTTTTTTTTTGAACTATTACCATCTGGCAGACGGTACAGGAGAATAAAAACAAGGACAAATAGGCTGACAAACAGCTTCTATCCCAGGGCAGTAACTATATTGAATTCTACTGTATAGTGCAATATTAATGCAATATCAGGGGTTTTCAATTCAATTGTATAGAATGTGAAGGATGAGTGTTTGTGCTTTATTTTTTTAAAGTTTTCTTATGTATGATGTACACTGAAGATGGCATTTAATTTCGTTGTGCGAGGTGCAATGACAATAAAGTAAACTAAATATCAGTGTGATAACTAAAAAATGATTTAATTACAACCTTTGCAGCATCCCCATGGTCACATGATCCAAATTCAGATGCTTGGCAATCGGCTCATATTTATGACCATTGATGTGTCCCAAGGTCATGTGATCACCTTTTTTTGGCGACCTTCTGACAAGCAAAGCCAGATTCACTTAACAATCAGATTAGTAAATTTATCAACTGCAGTGGTTCACTTAACAACTATGGCAAAGAAGGTCATAAAAATAGGGCAAAGCTCACTTAACCAATGTCTCACTTAATGGCAGAAATGTTGGGCTCGGTGGCAGTCGTAAGTCAAGGAATGCAGTACTGCAGGCTACTTCTGCCGATTGCCGGCTGACTGCAATTTGGCAGTTTGAATCTCACCAGGCTCAAGGTTGACTCAACCTTCCATCCTTCCGAGGTGGGTAAAATGAGGACCCAGATTGTCGGGGGCAATAGACTGACTTGTAAACTGCTTAGAGAGGGCTGTAAAGCACTGTGAAGCGGTATATAAGTCTAAGTGCTATGCTATTGCAGGCTAACTCTGCTCACTGCCAGGAGTTCGATCCTGATGGGGCTCAAGGTTGACTCAGCCTTTCCATCATCCCATGGTCGGTAAAATGAGGACCCAGATTGTTGGGGGCAAGAGGCCAACTCTGTAAACCGCTTAGAGAGGGCTGTACAGCACTGTGCAGCGGTATATAAGTCTAAATGCTATTGCTATTGCCTGTAGATATTTTTCTTTCTTTTTGTTTTCATCATTGATTGGCTCAAGGAGAGGGAGCTGTCTGACTAGGTTGGCTTAGTCTTCTGCATGGGCTGAAAGCAGGACTTAGTCAAGGCTGACTTATTTGGGCAACATCAATCCATCCCATCTTTGCAGCTGCTAAATCACAGCAGAGAGTAGCTGGCAAGCCTTAAGAAAAAGGGGCCAAAGAGGAGAGAGAGAGAAGGAACATGTGGAGCTCATGATTAAATGGATGCAGCTTTCACGTCCCTCCCTGATATTGATTCTGACGCCTGCAAACAGATTCTTCTCCTCTTGTGCTTTCTGCTCCCTTTTTCCGGTAGGTTAGAAGGTTTGATGGACGACAGAAGTTCCTCACGTCCGTTGGAAGCCCCCAGTGTTATTTTATAGGCATGTTTGGGAAGGCTTGGGTTAAACCACAGCAATTGGATCAAGAGGCCTTGAGTCACGTCGCCTTGATTCGGGAGAAGCAGGGAACCGAGCTTCTCGCGAGAGGAGAGGTAATTAACTGGAAGCGTTTAAATTGCCAAAGTTCATCAAAGACCATGCCCAATGTGCTTGTTTACTGATCAAAGAGGAGCTTCATCAGGCTGGCTAAAAACAGTCTTTTGCAGAGGTTGAGAGAAGGCTCTTTGGCAGCAATAATGCAGAAAACAGGAAGGGGGAAGATGAGCTTTCAAAAGAGAGAGGTTTGTTTGGGGTTTTTTTGCCTTCAGAAGAAATGAATGGCAGCTGAGAAGAGATGCTGCAGAAATGCGCTGAATTTGCATTTTTCTGAATGAGCCCGGGATTCGGACTCCCCGGTCTTTGATAGCTTGTTTTTCAATGCTCTCCAATAAAGTAGATGCCTATTAATTCGCAAGTTTAATTTCATTGACAAATGGATATGCTGACTCTGGATACCTGCCTGTCTCTCTCTCTCTCTGGATATTATGGGTTGTGTGGAATGCAGATTGTCTTCCTTGTCCGACATTGGTGTATTCCTCTGCAGGGCTGGTCTACTCCCGTGGGTTAATCAGCTTCACCAACAGTGTTTGCTGTGACCGGCCTGGACTGGCAGAGATATGGTGGTCGGTAAGTGGGACAGTCCCTCTGCCAGAGGTGAAATGCTACCGTTCGGACGGTTCACCCGAACCGGTAGTAAAAAATGCTACCAGTTCGGGAGAACCAGTATCAACCGGTATATCCGACGATCAGCTGTGCGACGATCAGCTGTGTCCCATGATCAGCTGTGCTGCGCTGATTTCCTGTTTTCTAACAAATCTAAATCGCGCGGCACAGCTGATCCCCCCTTCGCTGTTCTACTTACCTTTGCAGACTCTGATGGCTTCAAAATGCTCCTTTTTCAGAGCTGCACAGTAGTGCCTGTGGCGCGCATGCGTGCACAGCATGCATGCACGTGCAAAGCACGTGCGAAGTGAATCGGTATCAGACTTCAGAGGATTTCACCCCTGCCCTCTGCTGATGAAAAGCAAGACTACCCCTTTGCTTTGTGGAAACCCTTTGAAGATAGCAATAGCAATAGCACTTAGACTTATATACCGCTTCATAGTGCTTTACAGCCCTCTCTAAGCGGTTTACAGAGTTCAGCATATTGCCCCCAACAATCTGGGTCCTCATTTCACCGACCTCAGAAGGATGGAAGGCTGAGTCAGCCTTGAGCCGGTGAGATTTGAACAGCTGAACTGCTGAACTAGCAGTCACTGAAGAGGTGCTTGAAGGGAATTGTGCTTCTGAAGGTCTATGGCAGATGTCTTCAAACTTGGCAACTTTAAGACTTGTGGACTTCAACTCCCAGAATTCTCCAGCTGGAGAATTCTGGGAGTTGAAGTCCACAAGTCTTAAAGTTGTCAAGTTTGGGGACCTCTGGTCTATGGAGATTCTCAGTCACCCAGGTTGTGGTTGTCCCAAAGGTGCTTTTTCAAGAGGTAACTGGACTTTCTGGTTTTTCTTTGAAGACGCTCCATTTCTCATCCAAGAAGCTTCTTCAGCTGTGCTTCTGAAGATCTTTGCTGCCCTAATAAGTGGACACAGAGTAGGAACACATTCTCCAGAAGGCTTCTTCTTCTTTTATGTCCTTACCTGGAGTTCGAGATGATTATACATGATATCCTATCCTCTATTGTGACGAGGTTGATGGGACTCAAGAAGTAATTCAGATTGGATCTCTCATTTCTCATTTTATATTAATGAGAAATTGAATTCGGAATCTTCTCGTTTAGCCTCATATGTTTAGTCATTTGATTACTTCTCGGGATACCCTCCCCCCGCTTAAAAAAAAGATTTCTTTCATATCTAACCCTGGTAAAATCTGCTTTGTCCTTTCTTCAAGCTTTTTGCAAAATATATTTTTTGCTAGCTTCTGCTCAGCACTTCTTAAAATATCTCTTGGAAGTGTTGTCAACCTGACTGGACAGTGGGAGATGCTAGAAGGTGGCAGGATGACTGTTATTTTTTATTTTTTGATGTCCTCCTGGCCATCCTTCCAAATCCTCCTTGGCTGCTTTGATCAGATGGTGGCGATGTCCAGTGAGAAGACTGCCCTCCTGAGGTCTTCTACTGGAAGTGAATCAAACAACGGGAAGATTGCAGAACGTTAGACAAATGCCTGCTTAATAAAAAGGAAGACTGGTTATGGGACTTCCTTGGTGCTGCCTTGTACAAGGGTGCGTCAAAACGTAATGCCATTTTCTTTAGGACAGGTATAATTACCAACACAGGAACATGTAGCATACATCAAAATGAAGCTGGTCCTCTGTGGATCACATCCCTACTTCTCAACATAGTCACCATTTCTCTCAATAGCAATGTTCCACCTTCGAATGAGAGCATGTATCCCTGCCTCGTAAAATTCTGTTGACTGTTCTTTGAGCCACTTCTTCACTGCAGTTTTCACTTCCTCGTCACTGGAATAATAATCCTCCATACTCACCAGATTTAGCGCCTTCAGACTATCATCTCTTCGGCCCCATGAAAGAGGGTTTGAGAGGCAAACATTATTCCAGTGATGGAATAATGGGAATAATAAAGGAAGGGAGTGAGAGGGGACAGAAAGAGAAGGAAGGGAGGAGGCAAGGAGAGAGAAGAAAGAGGGAAGAAGGGAGGGAGTGGGAGAGAAGGAGAAGGGAGGGAGGAAGGAAGGAAAAGCAAGGGAAGAAAGGAAGGGAGGGACAGGGGACAGGAGGAGAAGGGAGGGAGGAAGAAGGAAAAGAGAAGGGAAGAAAGGAATGGAGGAAGGGGGAAAGAAGGAGAAGGGAGGAAGGGAGTGAGTTAAGGAAGGCATTTTAAAAGAATGAAATAGTTTGTTGGAAGCCTTACAACCATAGCTTAAAACATTGCCTTGAAAATTTAAACTCCACATTCACCTCACCTTTCCCATGCCAGAATTGGCTTCTACTACTTTGAAGGAGGCATATGTACATAAGTACATATCTGTTTGTATGTCTTTTTTTTTACAAACTGGAAAAAGGTTACCGAATGCAAACCTTTCTTCCCCAAATCAATATTTGATCGTTTCCCTCCAGCTCCACTCAGCTAGAGTAAACATCGCTTCCTTCCTTCTCTCTCTATTTTTCTGTCTCTCTGACAGGAATCTGGTTAAAGAAGAGAGGAAACACGGCTAACTAAACATGTGGTCTATAAAATCTGCTTTTATTGTCTCAAGCTGTAAGACACACACTTAATTACACTGTCGCTATTCCGAGAGCTCACGTCATGTTAATCCAGTTATATGTTTTCTGTCTTATTAAAATACATTTTTACTCTACAATGAAACTGCCTTATAACGTGATTCCCCCCCCCACACACACACTGCAAGACTTTTTTTCCTGTGAAAAGCAAAAAAAAAACCTATAATTCACTTTACACCATATATTGCAGGGGTGGGTTCTAACTTACCTTGCTGCCGGTTCGCTTCCTCACGCGCCGCATGGGCGCGCATGCGCAGTGCGAAAAAACCAGCTTCTGTACATGCACAAAAGTGAAACTCAAGATGGCGGTGCATATGGCGCCACCGAGAGAGCCAGTTTAGGGGTGTGGCCAGCTGGCCATCGCTGACAGTCGGCGAGCGGGGGGGGGGGAATTCCAGCTACAAAACAGTTTTCTATGAAGGGCTTTCCATAAAGTTTACAAGACTGAGCTCCATTCATCCACCTATCCAGTGGTGGGTTCCTACAGGTGCGGTCCACTCTATAGCACCGGTAGTGGCCTGCTGGTGACGTCACAGTACCAGTGCGGTCAGTTGCCGGTGTCTGGGTGCCGCCATTTTTTTAAAAAAAATTTTTTAATTTTTTTTTTAAATTTTCTTCTGCGCATGCCCAGAAGCCGAGCTTCCTACCCCACAGTGAGTCCAAGCAGGGGAGGATGGCTGAGGGAGCGCGTGAGATGCTGAAAGAATGGGCGGCAGGACCTATCTCCATTTCCCTCCCTTCAGCAGTCCGAGAAGCCACGAACGCGCAGTGATGATCCTCGGCAATTTTGCACGTTCGAGGCTTCTCAAACTGCTGAGGGAAGGGGGAATGGGCGGCAGGACCTATCTCAGTTCCCCTCCCTTCAGCAGTCCGAGAAGCCACGCCTACCCGGTCACATGGCCAGCAAGCCACACCCACAAAATAAGCCATGCCCACAGAGTGGTAGTAAAAAAATTAGGAACCCGCCCCTGCACCTATCCATCCATTTAGCAACACACCATATTAACCCTTCCTTGCCTTTTTCTTTTTCTTGCACTTCACTGCCTGTTTGGCTCATTGGGAATTCCTCCATGCGAGTCCTTGCCTCTCCAGCCCCTTGACATCCTTCCTTGCTCCACCGTCATAGAAGACACGTTGCTTCCTCGTGGAAAAGATTTCTCCAGGAAATCCTGGAGTGCTGGAGCTGAGACCTTGTGAACCTCCGTAGAGCTAAGAGTTGAAATAAAAGAAATGATTTTATCCTCCTTCAGTGTTGTTATTTCTAAGTGAACCCAGAGTTGGCACTGTTTCTATCTTTGCGTTGTGCTTGGAGTATCCAGGTTTTATCTTTGTGGTGTTTTTTTCTTTTAAACCCATTTAGGATTGAAAATACTCTAATTCCCTTTTCAGAAAGGAGAGAGAGAAGTGTGCCCTTTGTCAATATTAAACTGCAGCCATAAATGGGGAGGGGGGCTTAATTCTTCCCCCTTCTCTTCCCTCTTTTAACAAGTATATCACAGCTGCTAAATCAAGCATTCCTAATTGGTGATTTAGCTAAAGACTCCTAGAGCATATTCTGACCCTGAATTGTTGCTACTATTATCGCTTCTTGAAAAGGTGTCATTTTCCTTTTTATAGTGCCTTTGTTTCTCCGAGTGTCATGAAACAGAACAGCGGAGATACACCAAGTGTATAAATAAAGCTGGCCAGAATGGAAGGTTACCACCCTACTCCTTTTTTGCAGAGTGATCATCTGGAAGACTTTTCAATCGGGGGCATCTGGTTGTGTATATGTATATATCGTTGTGATCACATAACATGTTTCCCCTAACCTTATGAATTGCTCTAGTTTTTCTGGGTTAAGAGGACACAGTGAAATTTGACCTCATCAAAGAGCCCGAGAAGGCATCTGTTGTGGCCCGCCAGCTGCGAACGGAGCTGGCAGCAGATTCGGACAGTGAGGAGGTTGGGGGGGAACATGGGCCAGTCCTGGAGTCTGGGGAAGGCTCTGATGAGTGCTCTGCATTGGAGGCAGAGATGGAGCCAGGGCAGTCTGACAGTTATCAGCTGCCTTTGGAGGCAGACATCAGTGAGGCAGACGAACAGCTGGAGCCTGTTCCCAGTGTGCGCATGCGCAGAGTTGCCAGACGAAGGGAACAGCTGAGAAACAAGGGTCGACTTGGGAGTAAGGTCACAGGTGGACAATGAATGGCACCTCCCATAGGGAATAAAAGAGGAGCGAACGGGGAGGGGAGTTTGCAGGAGATAATTAGTTTGCTTAATTGGTTCGTGATTCTCAGAGACTCCTTGCCAAGTTTTGAAGATATTGGCCTGGCAGCTCTCCAAGCCAGATAAGGTCTGTGACTGTAAATTTACCCTAGAAAGACTTTGCTGGATGGGAATGAGAAGAATCCACAGTAACTTAATAAAAAGGGTTTTTTGTCGGGACAAGGAGTCTGCTTCGTGGTTTGGGGAGACCTAGGTCAGAACAGCATCAAGGAGTTGACTAGAATGTGGTTGGCTATTTTAACAAATTGGTTTCTTAAGGAAGGGTTACTCAACAATTCCTTGCCAGAAATTAATACCCCGGATAAGGCGAGATTACACATTTGCTTGACTTGCAATCATTCATTTAGTGACCACTTGGAGTTAAAAGTGTCTTACGAGCGTTTTTCATCCTTATCACTGCAGCGTCCCCATGGTCACAGGATCAGACTTTTGGACACTTGGCAACTGGTTCATATTTACAACGGTTGCAGTGTCCCAGGGTCATGTGATCATCATTTGCGACCTTCTGCAAAGCAAAGTCACAGAGGAAGCCAGATTCACTTAATAACCACGTTAGTAACTTAACAACGGAAGTGATTCACTGAACTGTGGCAAGAAAGGCTGCAAAATGGGGCAAAATTCACGTGACAACTGTCTTCTTTAGCAATAGAAATTTGGGCTCAATTGGGGTCGCAATTCGAGGACTACCTGTAGCATCAAGATTAATCAAGGAACTGCCAAGTCAGACAAACTGCCAAGCTAACAATACACAACAGCCTAATCAAGAAACCATCAAGAACATTCTCACCAACACTGACAGGGCAAGCCACTAGTACATAAACAGATAGCAAACCGCACTCTCTTCTAGAACTGATCATGTTACCTAGTTGGGTAATGAAACGTCTGCAGGAAAACAATCAAGCTCAGAGAGCACCAAGGATCCAATGTCCCCTCCCTTCCTTCTCCTCCTCCTCCTCCTCGCCACAAACCCCACTCCCTTCTAGCACTGATAATGTTACATAGTTGGGTAATTAAATGTCTGGAAGGAAACAAGCTCAGAGAGCACCAAGGATCCCATAAGGGCTACTAAAGAAGGGATACAAAAATCCAGATGTCCCCAAGGCAGGAGGTCCTCTTAGCTCTTGGCTTCCCTCTCATGGTTATTTCAGCATTTGCAAACCAAGAACTGATAGCCCTATTTAAAGCTTTCTTTTTCTTTCTTTCTTTCTTTCTTTCTTTCTTTCTTTCTTTCTTTCTTTCTTTCTTTCTTTCTTTCTTTCCTTTCTTTCTTTCTTTCTTTCTTTCTTTCTTTTCTTTCTTCCTTCCTTCCTTTCTCTTTCTTTCTTTCTTTCTTCCTTCCTTCCTTTCTCTTTCTTTCCTTCCTTCCTTCCTTCCTTCTTTCTTTCTTTCTTCTTTTTTCCAAAGAATCTGGGGCCAGGGGGTTTATGGAGAGTGGTGGACAGCTTTAACAAAGAGACATTGGACTCCAGTAAAATGCTTCTTCCAAATCTTTTCCAAAGTGTGCATAGCTACAGGAAAGATTCACTTCCCTTTCGTGAGGCATTTAATTGTTAAAGGATTTTAGTATTAGGCAGAATTTTGTTTTTAATCTTTTCTATTGCACGTGAGTTTTATTTTATGAGCTGCAGTAAATGCGTAATGAGAAATATGCTGAGAGTATAGATTGAATAAATGAATGAATGAATGAATGAATGAATGAATGAATGAATGAATGAATGAATGAATGAATGAATGAATCTGGGATGTCGGTTATTATTTGAACGAGAAAACGGTTCACCCAATGACTCATAGTGTTTAATGTCAAAACCTGCAAGATATGACTTTGCTGATAGTGGGATAGTTGCTCTGAGCTTTTATACATCTCTTTCCTTTTAATTTTAAAACAACCCCTTTGCAATCAGGGCTTGTAGGTGCATTGATAATTTAAATGCTTCTCAGCTGATCTAAGCGATCCTTCCTGTCTCATATAAAGGCCACACTTGGGACTGTAAATCTGACATGTGTCATGTCTGGGATGATAAAGCTGAACTATTGTAAATGATCAGCTACACAGACTGGGATAGGTTTATTTAGCATGACAGCCAAACTGGGATTTTGGCTTGGCAGCCCCAGAGAAACCTTGATTCATGAACCAAAGCCAAGCTTACAATTCCAGCTTGGACACAAAATGTTCAGTCATAATGCCAAAAAAGCCAACACAGTTCTAGGCTGCATAAACAGAGGGATAGAATCAAGATCACATGAAGTATTGATACCACTTTATCATGCCTTGGTAAGGCCACACTTGGAATACTGCATTCAGTTTTGGTCGCCACGATGCGAAAAGGATGTTGAGATTCTAGATAGAGTGCAGAGAAGAGCAACAAAGATGATTAGGGGACTGGAGGCTAAAACATATGAAGAATGGTTGCAGGAACTGGGTATGTCTAGTTTAATGAAAAGAAGGATCAGGGGAGACATGATAGCAGTCTTCCAATATCTCAGGGGCTGCCACAAAGAAGAGGGAGTCAAGCTATTCTCCAAAGCACCTGAGGGTAGAACAAGAAGCAATGGGTGGAAACTAATCAAGGAGAGAAGCAACTTCGAACTAAGAAGAAATTTCCTGACAGTTAGAACAATTAATCCGTGGAACAGCTTGCCTCCAGAAGTTGTGAATGCTCCAACACTGGAAGTTTTTAAGAAGATGTTGGATAACCATTTGTCTGAAGTAGTGTAGGGTTTCCTGCCTAAGCAGGGGGTTGGACTAGAAGACCCCCAAGGTCCCTTCCAACTCTTGTTATTCTGTTCTACAATCCTGAGTTGGATAACAGACTCAACTACACTACAAATTCCAGTTTTGTGTAGCTTACACCAGGAATAAAACAGCTGCTTGGTTCATCCTAAATTAGGATTCAATTCTCCCAAAGGTGCTTTCTTTCAAAAAAGCAACTGGGCTTTCTTGTTTTGCTAGGAGACGTTTTGCTTCTCATCCAAGAAGCTTCTTCGGTTCTGATTGAACGGTGGAGAATGGAAGGATTTATCTTCCTTGCAGTCATGTGGTCATTGTCACTCTTTCTAAGAGCCGTTGAGGCCACTTGGAGGTTTATTTGTACCCTCGGGGTCGCCTGAATTCTGTAGTCTGCATTTCTTTTTCCTGGAGAAAATGCTATCCTTCCATTCTCCACCATTCAATCAGAACTGAAGAAGTTTCTTGGATGAGAAGCGAAATGTTTTCAAGAGAAAAAAGCAAAGGAAGTTCAGTTTCCTTTTGAAAGTAAGTACCTACGGGACAACCATGACCCGGATGACTGAAAATCTCCATATGCACTTAAGATTCAATTGTTGAGATTTGGGACAAAAAACCTGCTTATTATGTACCTCCGTCCAGAAGCCCAACACAAATAACAACAGAGGAAGTAAAACGCTCACCTATTATAAACAAGGTATGGGGAATACTGATTCTCCCCCCTCTTCCTCCATCCTACAGAGGTAAATTCTCCCACAGATATTTTGCTAGCTCTGCTGATGTAGCACAATTAAAATTCAGGACCTGAAAATTCTAATGCAAGCGCCAAAATTTTCAGCATCCTATTTCCAAAGCGGACGTTGCTTTGCATGCCAAATGCATCGGGTTAAAAATATCGGAGCAAAGAGGAGGAGCAGGTATCTCAAAGGCAGATCAAATGAAGTTTTCACTTGCTTTTCCTGACAGAGTAAGACATCTTCCATTGGAAGGAACTGACAGGTGACGTCAAGGCTTAATCACTCGGCGAATACATTGCCTGTTGTTCAGCAGAATCTCAACTTAATCAAGTTTTATTTCTTTGCACTTGTTTGCACTTCTGCACTTCCGGGCCAAGGTACCAGGTGAAGCATCAGAGAGTTTGAGTCAGCAACTCACAGGAATCTTACGATTGTTCTAACATCTTGTGTAAACCAGTTCATTAGATTATACCACCATATGGTGGATTGCTTGGTCATCATATTTGTATCAGAAGCACCAAGTTGTTTCCAGGTTGAAATGACACCGCCATTGTCCAAGGCCTGCCCAATTGGCGGCTCCTTTCATATCCCCATTAATGAGCCCACCAAAGTGATACCCATTTATCTATTCGCGTTCACAAACTTTCGAACTGCTAGGTTGGCAGGAGCTGGAGGGAATTGTTGTGTCCCAGCACAGGAACCCCCAGAAAGGACACGCACACAACCGTTTGCAAAAGAAATCAAGGAGTTTTATTAATAAATATTCTTAGTAAAAAGTCAGGGTTTTTTAAAGTCCAGAAACAAACGGCACGAGAGTCTTGGTGAATATTATCTTCGTGAGCTTTTTAGCCAGAGTTCAAATGTCCAAAACAAAGCTGGCAATTACTTCGTTCTTATCTTTTTACTCACTGGAGTTGGCAGGAATCCAAAGTAAAGGAGATGATATTTCCAAATACAGAACTCAGAGCGGGAACAAAGAAGTCTTGAGTGCTCACAGAACACAGTTGTTGCTTCCAGCAACAACTCAGGCGTGCTCCAGGGCTTAAATAGCCTGAGGGTGTGGCCAATTAGCCCTCAGCTTTACATGCAAGGAGACCATGTCTGTAAAGCCATTCCTGTCTGCTAGCTGCTCCCCGTGCCCTAGCATCCAGCAGAGGCTCCTCTTCTTCTGATGATCCACTCTGCACCAGCTGAGAAGGTGCAGAAGGCCCTGGCTGGTCTTCCTCCTCTGGCACTGAGTCCTCCTCACTCTCAGACTCAGGTGCCAGGTACACGGGATGATAGTGCCGCGCCACAGTTGGCTCTGGAACCTCCGGATCCGCTACCAGCTGCGCTGGATGGGGGCAAGCCACAACAGGGAATGACGGGAGCTCACCCCATCACACATCAGCAATTGGGTCTTGAACATGAGTTTGCAGATTGTCAACCCAATGTTCGAACCACATAAGCCACCGCACACCTGGATTGGTTGGTTTAAGCAGGAAACACAGCAAGGTATAGGGACATAACCATTGTGTTTTGGTAATAGATTTTAATCTATAGGTAAAAATATTATACAAAACCCCTTTTATCAATAAAATTCAGTTTAAGGATGGAAGCCAGAGTATTATTAACCTTCTGTTTAGCATATGCAGGGCCTTTAGATGGCAGGCTGGAGAAACCCATTTGGAATTCTAGGCTCACTTTAGCTCCCGCATCAAAATTGCATTTTAAAATATGCAGATTTCTTTCAGCCATCAAAGCTAAGGCTTCTTTTCTAAACAGACAGAGAAGGGATGTGTTTGTCTATATATTTGTGTTTTTTCCCCAGAAATCTGACATTAAAAAAATACAAGAATTTAAAAAAAAACATTAAGTGGAAGTGGAAGAAAAATATTTCCTTCAAATGCCATTGTGTAGGTCAATTGTTTGGCTAATCTTTCACCTTTACTGCTGCTTTAGGAAATACTGGGCATGAGGCAATAAAGATGGATATTTATTTATTTAAAGTATGGCATATCATACATAGGATATACAGTATATATATATATATATATATATATATATATGCATTTCCTCCTATACACCAGGATGATTCAACAGAAAAAAACATATATAACCCTTTCCTGGTGAAGAGCTGATAAGGGAAGAGAGCCTGTGGCCTAGAGGTTAAAGCTGCTGCCTTACAGGCAGACTGCCCAGGTTGAAATCCAAGTAAGGGTATGGCTAGCTGATGAGAGCTAAATAGCTTGAAATAGATCTATAATAGTCTCCCTTCATTTTCATTATCAGTAAAAATGTGTTACACACATACACACACATATAAACATTTCATCTAGATTAGCAAAACACATTAAAATATGTTACAAAGATCTATGTTCAAATACCAATGTCTAGGCCATCTAACCATTGAAACGCAGCATCGTTTATATTTTAAAAAATCAGATACTGGACCAGTATATGCCCTCAGCTTACATAAAATGATGGTAGCTTCGCCAATCTTTCCCTGTCTCCTGCGTTGGTCTATTTTATTTTTCTTTTCCATCCTTTTCGTAGCCCTGTGTAAATTGGGTGAAATTCAATTCCACTTATTGATTAACACACCAAAATTGATCTCATTTGATTGAGACATTTCAGAGACCATTATTGAAACAGAGCGATTTTCAAATTGATTAAGCAAAAGCCTCTTTGAGCATGCATAAAAACATCTCAATTGTCTAAATTAATTTGGAGGCATCCAACTGGATTGACAATTGGATTTGACTTTGAGTTAGAAAGTTAATTTGATTCAGGGATGCCGTCTGGAGATTGGTTCACATTGCCTTTCATATTGGATTTACCAATAAATTTTTTTGCATAACATTAATATTTTGCCCATCGGTGCCCATGGCCCAAGTAAAAGGAATTGGTTAGGGAAATCCAAATTACTAAATAACTGATCAGCTTGATTGACTTGAATGAAAACTATTAATACACCAAACCATTTCAAGGAATATTTTAAACTGGCCTTAGGTTTGCAAGCAGTCCAGAGCCTTCATTATCATCCCTACAAAAGGCCCTGTATAATTTCTGAGATATAAACATGCTTTAATGCTAATGAAATTGAAATAAGGTTAAGCTTTCTTTAAAATATGGCGTAAGAAGATACTGTGATGTGTAAAGAGATAGATTGTTAGTTCACAAGTTAGATTTTCTGCCGAGAATTGTTTGGAGAAATAGCTTTCCCCCAAAGGGTTTTTATTTTATTTATTTATTTATTTTGGTTTTCTTATATGCCGCCCAACTCCCGAAGATTGATTTTATCTGAGAAGGTTTCTGGCTGTGCTGTCATTATATCCAGTCTTGTTGACTCCTGTTGGCTCATCTGGGGTTCTGCTAGGGAAGGGCCATAAATCAGGAAGGATCAAATATTAGATATTTGAGTTTTGAGCTGAGGAAATAGATCCGGGTGGGCAATTAATTTTCCCAAGTGGCCACATGAGAAACTAAGACTCTTGTGGTGGGCTGAACCAATAACTCCCAGCTGCACTCCATCTGTACTCCATTATAAGAGCCGAGGTGGCGCAGCAGTTAGAGTGCAGTACCACGGGCCAGTCCTTTGCTGTTTCTGGGATGACCCCGTGAGCCAGATCTAAGCAACCTGGGCCAGATTTGGCCCATCAGGCCTTGAGTTTGACGCCCCTGATCTAGAATTTTGGGCAGACACAATAGCCTTCTCATACCTTCTAGGAGGAGAAACAAAGCAGAAGGAAGACCTGATCCTTGCTCATCAAATGAGGTGACAAAGGGAAAGTGAAATTGATGCTTATATAACATGTGGATCTTGTTCAAAGAAAGTCGGATGGTTGCATTTGAAAGAATCAGGGAGTGGAGAAGAAAAATGGAATCCTTCTCTAGTTGGCTGGATAGATGCAAATGAACTTATTTACTTGTCAAAATGCTATCAAGATCCCAGAAGGAAGGAGCGGTCTAATTCCTTTTCTTTTTTTCTTCCTTTAAGCAAGACAGATCGCTTCGATGCAAAATGTTTAAAAAAAACAATCGGCAAGCGCAGAAGGATACATTTTCATTAAACAGCAGGACTTTGGTACTCTTCGCGGTTTCATTCTATGAATTAATCATGAAGCATCTAAAGTGCAAATAAATAAATAAATAACAGAGCTCTCTGTGGCCCTGACATAACAAAATGAGGGTCACGGATCGTTATTCATGGTGAGCAATTTAAAAGGTCTTGTGTCGGAATGAGGAAACTGAGGTGTGTCACAAAACTGGATGTTTAGAAGATAGAAACCATCAACCACCATCTGGCAAAGATTACATTTTGGACACATGAGTAACCCAATGACAAGATAACCCAGAGAGGAGATAACTGCAACAACCAACCGCAACAGTCAACCGCAACAATCAACAACACATGAGCATGTGATACAAACTCAAGGTAAACCGCTCCAAACTCGACTGCAGAAAATATGACTTCAGCAACAAAGTGATCAATGCCTGGAATGCACTACCTGACTCTGTGGTTTCTTCCCCAAATCCCCAAAACTTTAACCTTAGACTGTCTACAGTCGACCTCTCCTCGTTTCTAAGAGGTCTGTAAGGGGCGTGCATAAGCGGACCAGCGTGCCTACCGTCCCTGTCCTACTGTCTCCATTTATTTGTATCCATTTCCTATATTCATAATCATGTTTATACTTATATCCATTAAGCTTGACAAATAATAATTTTTTTTAAAAAGAGATCAATCTCTGCTAGGCTTCTTCTCAAGGTTCCTGTCAGTCATGCTTATTCTAACAATATTCGATCAGTTTCCCATATTTTTCCTTATCCATTCTGTCATTCATATCAGCCTTGTGGGCTAGTTCGGATGAGAAATAATTCTCATCTTAAGAATTATCTTTTAATCATTTTAAACTAACTTACACAGAAATTAACTTTTGTCCTAATTCTGTCAGAACGGAGAAAGGCTCCTAGGTTACCTGGCATGACACTCATCTGACAAAAGTTGAACTAAGAATTAATTCATGAAGATTTAAGAACTAAGGAGAAATGCATTTGTCAGTGAGAACAATTCAGCAATGGAACGGCTTGTCTCCAGGAGTTTTGGGTGTTCCAACACTGGAGGTTTTTAAGAGGAGATTGGATAGCCACATGTCTGAAAATGTATAGGGACTCCTGCATGAGCAGCGGGCACCAAAAACACTCAATTTTTGAAAACAGCAAGCAATACCATTTTTAAGTATGGAATTCCACCCTGATTCATGTCCTAGCATCCGTTTTTGCATTTGACTTGGAAAAAAAATTTCAGTTCTGGACATCTGTTTTTCTGACCGCGTCATCACGCGTTTTTTTCCCCGGGCAACGAAAACACTCAATTTTTAAAAATAGCAAGCAATATCATTTTTAAGTATGGAATTCCACCCTGATTCACGTCCTAGCATATGTTTTTGCATTTGACTTGAAAATTTTTTTTCACTTCTGGGCACCATTTTTTCTGACCGCGGCATCACGCGTTTTTTTTCCAGGGCACCAAAAACACTCAACTTTTAAAAACAGCAAAGAATACCATTTTTAAGCATGAAATTCCACCCCAAATCATGTGCTAGCATCCGTTTTTGCATTTGACATGGGAAAAAAATTCGCTTCTGGGCACCTTTTTTTCTGACCGTGGCATCACGCGTTTTTTTCCCCGGGCACCAAAAACACTCAATTTTTAAAAACAGCAAATAATACCATTTTTAAGTATAGAATTCCACCCTGATTCACATCCTAGCATCCGTTTTTGCATTTGACTTGAAAAAAAATGTTTCGCTTCTGGGCACCATTTTTTCTGACCGCGGCATCACGCGTTTTCTTCCAATGTCCCTTCCAACTAAGTTGCACACTTGTTCTGGACTAAAGAGTGGCTATTTTAGGACTTCTTCCTAGCCGTTGATGATGTTTAGATTAGCAACAGAGATGAAATCGTTTGAATTCCACCTATAGAATGTTTCTATAGGTGGATTCCATTTGGGAAGCAAAATTGCTCTTAGCAGAGAAAACCTTACGTGGGCGGACCCCTCTGAGCAAGTCATGGGGGTGGGCTTGACTTTTCTTCAGCAGCTGACATAGCACACGTTGAAGCCACACGGTCCATGGAGATCTACAAAGTTAGTCGCTGCAAAGTTCTTCAGGATCTAAGGGCCAATCCGTGGCCCGAAGCAAAGATTCACCCTTGCTAATGGAAAGCTTTGTCTGGTTCCTTTTCTAGGATTTTCTCCGCTGCAGAATCATTTTCACACCTTTCTGAATGAAAACCCGAAACAAGAAGAAAAAGAAATGCACAAAACGGTCTCCCTTAATCTGGTAGTGAGAGAAAAGCGCAATGATGAATCTGAGCTGTTCTAAAGAGAATGTCACCCATAACAGGTCCTCAAGATTTGTTAATGAAACAGCATTATGCACGGCAAATAGTATTGCTACACAGCTTTTACGTTACTTGCCATAATTAGCCAGACTGAAAGAGACAGACTGATAAGACTAGTGAACGTGTTAAAAAAAAAAGTAAGTTGAATGTCTAATACCTCTCGCTCAATGTTTCCAAACAATCAATTAATACCAACCGATGTTCAGCCCAGGAAAAGGCATGTGTGGAATGAAAGAGCATTGTGCTCAGGAAGCATCTAAATTAAAATATAAAGGTGGCTAATCAAGGCATAATTAAAAGCGGGTGGCATGGTCTCTTCTGGCCCCTGGAAACTGGGTTACAGTGAACAATCCCAATGAACGCTTAACTTCCAAGCATGCATATTTTCCAGAAAGAATCCATGGCGGCTTGGTGGTCATTATACAAACAGCACCAAGAATTTCCATTCAGCTACCTTCTTTGGCCTCTTGAAACAGTTCCACTTCTCTTTTTATTGGAGGCCTTTCCTAATTAGCTTTAGAAAAAAAGCTAATTAACTCCTGGCTACTGTAATCTAAAATTTACCAAGCCAAAAAAAAATTTTCTCCTCTCTGCGGTGATAAAAGAAAGAAATTTCTGGAAGAGGAAAACGTCTGGTGAGCTTTAAGAAGCAAAGGATACTGGCGGAGGAGAAACGTCATATATTTTGGGGTCCAATGTCCAGGAATTTTACTTAAAGGTCCAAGGGAGCAAGGCTTACTAGGGAGGCTTTGAAGAATCACTGAAAGATGGAATTAACCAACCTTGATTAAATTAAGCGACCAGATAAGCCTAGTCCACAGGAGGCAGCATGGTCACCACACTATAAAAAAGATATTGGCCCTAGAGAGAGTGCAGAGAAGAGCAACAAAGATGATTAGGGGACTGGAGGCAAAAATATATGAAGAACGTAATCAGAGCTGAAGAAGCTTCTTGGATGAGAAGTGAAACGTCTTCAAAGAAAAACCAGAAAGTCCAGTTGCCACTTGAAAAAAAGCACATTTGGAACTTACGAAGAATGGTGGCAAGAACTGGGCACAGCAAGTCTGGTGAAGAGAAGGACCAGGGGAGACATGATAGCAGTGTTCCAATATTTGAGGGGCTGCTCCAGAGAGGAAGAGGTCAAGCTATTTTCCAAAGCACCCGAAGGCCAGACAAGGAATAATGGATGGAAACTGAACAAGGAGAGATTCAACCTGGAAATAAGGAGGAACTTTCTGACAGTGAGAACAATCAGCCAATGGAACAGAAGTTGCCTTCGGAAGTTGTGGGTGCTTCATCACTGGAAGCTTTCAAGAAGAGACTGGACAGCCATCTGTCAGAAATAGTATAGGGTCTCCTGCTTGAGCAGGGGGTTGGACTAGATGACCTACAAGGTCCCTTACAACTCTGTTATTCTGAGTCTGGTTGTGATCGCTGTAGAGTGAGATTAGACAAATATCTGGGAGCTCATTCGGGATTTTGGAGGCACATTAGTAGTGTTCCTATAAAATGGTTGTCCTTAGAGTGACTCGCCTTGGCACAAAATGGCTGCCACTGGGGAGGCACAACTAGCAACAAAATGGCTTCTAGTCACTCAGCATCTACGTACTGGACATGAGCAGCTGGTATTACTTCCCGCTATCTAAAAATACTGTTTACTGCTGCAGTCCTTTCTCAACAAAGAGAAAGAGACAAGGAGGGTTAAAAGGAGATGTAAATACATGCAGATTTGCTCTTCTTTCCTCTCTGCCGATTACCTGAAGTCCTTACTGCGTTCCAGAACAAGGGGGCTCTCCTCTGACCATTTATGAAAACCCAAATCCTTCAAAAGTGTCCTTTTGAAGAATCGAGCAAATGAATGGCTTCCCGGGATGCCAGAGGCAGCATCTGTTCTGCATCCAATCAATACCTGAATGGCTCTTGCATTCTCTAAGATCTTCAAGTGAATCCCTAACGCTCCTTTCTTTAACTAGCTTAGATGTTGGGCCTCGCCTTTTGATCACTTAGTGTGAGGCGGCTGCAAGTTCCTTGCCTTTGTCCTTTGGAAAGCCAATCGAGATCTAGGCAAACCTGGAAGAAACCAGTTGAGGAAAAGGTTTTACTTTTGGTATGGGTGGGTGAGTATAGGGAGTGTTAATTAAGCTGTGGTTATTTGCCAGTTTCTCAATCCAGGAACTTAATTACACTACATATAAACTACATCCCGGACATAAATTGTTTCAACTTCTACCCTCAAAATGACGCTGTAGGGCACTGCACACCAGAACAACTAGACACAAGGACAGTTCCCCCCCCCCCATTCCATCACTCTGCTAAACAACTAATTCCCACAACACTGTCAAACTATTTACTATGATTGTATTACTATTATTCTTCTCATCCTTCCTATTCCCTATCTCCTTTTCTACTTATGGCTATAACTTGGTTGCTTGTATCTTTACGATTTATATAGTTTTATTTAGTTTCCTAGTATGATTTATGTTGATTGCTTATTTAGTATCCTATGACTATCACTACGTGTTGCATCTTATGATTTATGCTGAAGGTATTTTTATGATGACTATGATCATGATTTATCACATAGCTTTTATGTACACTGAGAGCTTATGCACCGAAGACAAATTCCTTGTGTGTCCAATCTCACTTGGCCAATAAGGAATTCTATTCTATTCTAGAATAGAATAGAGTCCAGAGTCCTTTGGGAATTGGGCGGCATAGAAATATAAATAAATAAAATTAAATAAATAAATAAATAAATAAATAAATAAATAAATAAATAAATAAATAAATAAATATTCTATTCTATTCTGTTCTATTCTATTCTATTACCATTCTATTTTTCTTTTATATTCTATTCTATTTTCTACTCTACTCTACTCTACTCCTATTCCTATTATTTCTATTTCTATTCTATATAGTCCTTAACTTACGATCATTCATTTAATGACTCTTCGAGGTTACGACAGCTCTGGAACAGCGGTCCCCAACCCCAGGGCCGTGGCCCACTACCAGGCTGTGGCTTGTTCAAAACTGGACCATGGGAGAAATGGGCAAGCACGCACACACAAAGCTCCATTTGCATGAGTGGAAGGTGCTTGAGCTTGCACACGTAGTTCCATTCGTGCGAGTGGAGCTTCACATAACCACCCTCCGCTCAAGTGCCATCCACTTGTGTGAGTGGAGCTTCATGTGTGAGTGCAAGCACCCTCTGCTTGCGTGCAAAGTTCCATTTGTGCAAGTGGAGGGCATGCGCATCCTGCTCGCAGAAATGGAGCTGTGTGTGCACACGTGTGCGCCTGCCATTCACACGCCGGGCTCCCAAGATAGAAAGGTTGGGGAACGCTGCTGTAGAAAAAGTGACTTACAATCAGTTCTCACACATACAATAGTCCTATGAGCCACGGTGGCACAGTGGTTAGAGTGCAGTACTGCAGGCTACTTCTGTTGCCTGCCGGCTGCCTGCAATATGGCAGTTCGAATCTCACCGGGCTCAAGGCTGACTCAGCCTTCCATCCTTCCAAGGTGGGTAAAATGAGGACCCAAATTGTTGGGGGCAATAGGTAAACTATTTAGAGAGAGCTGTAAAGCACTGTGAAGTGGTATGTAAGTCTAAGTGCTATTGCTACAATCATCACATCCTGAAGGTCATGTGATCAAGATTTGGGAATTTGGCAACCAGCAGTACAACTTTGTTATTTTTGTATGCTGATCTAGAACCAATAGTGGAGTTTTTTTAAAAAAGGCAAGATGGTAGTGATAGTCCCATAACCAAACCTCTGCCTCTTTCTACGTGACAATAACACACATACAAAGGAGTCATTGGTTTCATCACATTTCATGATTGCCTTTTTAACCATATTTGATCCCCTGCAGACCTCAATGAGAACAAGACCTTGTTTTGTAAACTCAGAATAGCAACTGAGGGGTTTTTTTGGGGTGTGTGTGTTGAAACAAGGTTCTCCTGGAACAAACTATTGACAAAGCCAGTGACCTACAAATTGTATTATTTCTTATGCTTTCTGCTCCACTAGAAAGCCTTAATTGAGGGCCCCTTGATGCTAGATAACACCATGAGTGCTAGAAGGGAGCGGATATACAGGGGGGAGGAGGAGGAGGAAGAGGAGGAGGAGGAGGAGGACTGCGGCATCCATGGTGCTCTCTGAGTTTGGTTGTTCTCTTGCAGATGTTTCACTACCCAAAGTAGGTAACACCATTAGTGCTAGAAGGGAGGGGATATACAAGGGGGGAGGGGGAGGGGGAGGGGGAGGAGGACTGTGGCATCCTTGGTACTCTCTGAGTTTGGTTGTTTTCTTGCAGATGTTTCACTACCCAAACTAGGTAACACCATTAGTGCTAGAAGGGAGGGGATATACAAGGGGGGAGGGGGAGGAGGAGGGGGAGGACTGTGGCATCCTTGGTGCTCTCTGAGTTTGGTTGTTCTCTTGCAGATGTTTCACTACCCAAACTAGGTAACATCACCAGTGCTAGAAGGGCATGTCTGATAGATTACCCAAATAGCATCATCTTGCCAGCTTTGATGATGTTACCTAGTTAGGTAATGAAATGCCTGCAAGAAAGCAACCAAGCTCAGAGAGTGCCAAGGACCCCTCATTTCAGCCCTGAGCTACAAATATTCTCCTTTATCAACACCCCTACTTATTCACATATGAACCATATCATATCACTGCACACCTCCTGCCTGCCCTGAAATACAATAAGTGCATTAATGTGTCTCCTAGAGTTCATGAAGATATCTGTGTGACGGATGGACTGTCCTTGAAAGGGAAAGTGTCTGTATAAATACATGAAGCATCAGAAAAGAGGCCGCACTATATCAATCACTTTCGTACGTCTGAATTGCTGGAGAAAGCAGTAGCTGTTGTGTTTTTTTTCTACTGTCAAAACAGTGAGGAGTTGGTTATGCTATTGGTATGATTGAGAAGTGACATTGGGCATGCCATAGTGCCACCCTGATTGGACAAAGCCTCATTTTTAAGAAGTTTTTTTTTTTAAAGGAAAGACGATCTAATCATATTTTATCCTTAAGAAGTCTGTAAGGCAGCTACAGTTTTGTCATTTTATTTAGACTGTCACATCTTGAAATCTTATCTTTGGAGGATGGTTTCTATGGCTCTGTTTAAAGGAAGAATGCACAGATTATTGCATTCATTTATATTTTATTTAATCAATGAATGGGCCACCCATCTCATATAAATGATGCTTTTGATAAGGTTTTTTTTTGGGGTGGTTGGGGGTGGGAACTGACAATGGTCCTAGGGACAGAACAAAAGCTACGGCACTTTAACTAAATTAAATTAAACACATTCAAAATAGTTAATATGATCCATCTCCATGAATTTAATATTTCCCTCCAGTCAGAGGAAAATTATTATTTGCTGACAACTTTCTGAGAGTGACACCAACGTTTTAGAGGTTTCAGGAATCTGTGCGATGTCAAACAATGCACTCTTAAAATAAAAGGAACCACATTCATTTATTTAAAAATAAGAATAGAATAGAATAGAATAGAATAGAATAGAATAGAATAGAATAGAATAGAATAGAATAGAATAGAATAGAATAGAATAGAATAGAATAGAATAGAATAGAATATTACTGAAGTTCACAGAGAGGGGATTTAAAATCCATCTTGTTGTTTGTGATCTTCCAATAATCAGGATGGAAGGCAGAATCAGCACCATGGACAGCTCAAAGAAGACCAAACTTCGGTCCTCTGTTTTATATTACTACTGTATTTTTCAGAGTATAAGACGCACCTACCTTTTTTGGGGAGGAAAACAAGAAAAAAAATCTGCCTCTGCCTCCCAGCAATTTGCCTCCTTGCAGCAAACAGAAAACAGCCTGTTTCAGTTTCACTTTCAGTTTTAGCACAGCCTGATTAGCACAAGGGGGGGGGGAATCTGCCTCTGCCTCCCAGCAATTTGCCTCCTTGCAGCAAATAGCAAACACCCCGTTTCAGCTTCAGCACAGCCTGATTAGCACAAGCAGCTAATTGTCGGTTGGATCGGCCTCCCGAAGATCAACTGTTCCAGGTTGCAAGGAATGCCATAGCCAATTGCTGCCTCCGCACACCCCATTTTCGGCGGGTGGGCTACATTCGGTGTATAAGACACACCCAAATTTTCACCCTCTTTTTTGGGGGGGGGGAGAAGTGCGTCTTCTACTCCGAAAAATACGGTATTTCATTGAAAAAATCACTGCCTTGGAGCAAGCATTATTTCATCTTTCTTTCTAGATCTTAAATATGTTTTCTTTTTTTAAAAGAATAGAAACTGTCTTGTGAAAGCTCAGTCCTAAAAATCATTACTGAAATGATTATAAATAAATAAAATGTAAAACATTGCAGAAGTTGGAGGAGTTCTGCATCACCTAATAAATCTTTTTGCCTGGAATGCTATAGCCCAGGGGTGGCCAAAGTATGGTTCTTTGAGGACCTGTGGACTTCAACTCCCAGAATTCCTGAGCCAGCCATGCATGCATGGCTGGCTCAGGAATTCTGGGAGTTGAAGTCCACAGGTCCTCAAAGAACCATACTTTGGCCACCCCTGCTATAGCCAATCCTAAACCAAGTTGTTCATCATTCTAAGTGCAGCGGGTCATGACTTTGCCGTATCAAAAATTAGATCGTGTCCAGGAAGATTATTTTTTAACACATGAAATCAATATCCATAAGCTCCCTCTTCATCCCTGGTTGAAAAACAACTGCTTCTACTACCACAACCACTACCAATACCACATGCTTTGAAGGCATCTAAGACAGCCAACTTTCCAACCGTAGGACCAGCCTTAAGTTTGGATTCTGTTTATGCTTGTACAACCCCTATCACCAATTTTAAAAAGTACCTAACCATTTCTACTGCTATAGGATATCAGATAGAATAAACTGGGCTTTGTAGCTAAAACTCACAGTACAAAACTTTTTGTAGCCAAAAAAAACCCCACCCCAAAATCCAAGGAAGTATGCAACGTTCTCCTCACATTCATCTGCCCAACAAGTTCAAGTTATCTTGAGAAAGGTTAATCACTGTGAGTTAATAATTCATTTTTAGTCATCTTCTTTATGCTGTATATCAAGTTGATATTAACCTCTGTATAAGCTTCAAATGCCAGCCTTTAAAAATAATAATAAAATAATAACATGCCCATACAAAGGAAAAGGCAGGAGATGTTTTTGTTTTAGCTATGACTGTTTGAATAATTGATCAGCAGAGCATCCCTATGTTAGATTGGATATCTGACTAAACACAAGATTGGGGGTATTTTTGATCCAAACTGACCAATCACCCCTATAAATAAAACAATGATAGACTCTAGAAATGCTAGGTGGATAGGAAGCAAAAATGCGAAGGCATGGGAAGCAGAATTATTCATCCACTTATTTCCACAACCTTTCCATTCTCAGCCTGCCTTCCTTCCTTCTGCAAATAATTGCCACGCAGCTAAAAATATACAATAGCTTGTAGTAATTTAAATTAATGGATGGGGAAAATTTGTTTGAAGGAAAAAAAAACAATAGAAAGAAAAAGGATGTACTTTTTGTCTTTCTTGTTTATTCCAGAACATTTCCAGACCATTTATTATTAAAAAGAAATCTGAAGCGGGGTACCGAATAAACATGGCAAAATATAAAAGAATAATCAAACGAGTCCAAATGGACAAACAGGGATTTAATAGAGTAAAATAGATAAGCATGAGGTAGCATGCTTGGGTAGCACGATCTGGTCTTGCATATTTGGTTTCTAAAGGATTGCCTTAAGCCTAATGCTCAGTTGTATCTCTGTGATCGGTTGTCAGCTGTGTAGCTGTGTTGGCAGGAAAGTTAAGCGAAGCATGAAATCTGTAAGGCAAAGATGGTGACCCTCAGTAGAATGGCTATCAAGAGTTAATCTTATAGTAATAACAAGCTTGTGACGCTGACAGATAATGACTTGCGGACATCACTCAGTAGCCTCCACACCTCAGTGAGAAGTTAACTCTGGATATTCTAGTTTTTTAAATATTTTAATCACGCTACCTTAGGAGTTCCAGAAGGAAGGGAAGCTTCTGGACACAGGATTTTCAGCTCTGAGTCAATGGTGGATCTTAAGAAGATCAACCACTTACTCATCATATCTGCTGGGCTTCACTTCCAAGGAGCCGAGGTGGCGCAGTGGTTAGAGTGCAGCACTGCAGGCTACTTCAGCTGACTGCTAGCTGCAGTCCAGCTGTTCGAATCTCACTAGGCTCAAGGTTGACTCAGCCTTCCATCCTTCTGAGGTCGGTAAAATGTGGACCCAGATTGTTGGGGGCAATATGCTGAACTCTGCAAACCGCTTAGAGAGGGCTGTAAAGCACTATAAAGTGGTATATAGGTCTAAGTGCTATTGCTATTGCTATTTGTGTTGCAAAGAACACATATATATCCTTTGACCAGCATTTCCAGTAACATAGAAAGCAAGGTCCACCACTAAATTTTAGAAATCGTGTTTATGCCTATGTTATCTGACATCTTTTGTGTTCACATCCCTCACAATCATCATTTGCCTTAAACACTCTTTGCTGAATAAACCAAGTTCATTGGATTTGTGCCATATATTGAGCGAAAGACCAAAGTACAGTTAGTCCTTGACTTACAATCATTTGTTTAGTGACTGAGCTTAAAAACCGACTGAAAAAAGCAACTTGTGACCGTTTTTCACACTTGGGACCATTGCGGCATCCCCATGGTCACATGGTCAAAATTCAGATGCTTGGCAACTGGCATGTACTTTTGACAGTTGCAATGGCCTGGGCGCGCGTCATCCCCTCCCCAGCTGGCTTTCAAAGTCTATGGGGGAAAACCAGATTCATTTAACAACTGCACGATTCACTTAACAACTGCAGTGATTTACTTAACAACTATTGCAGAAAGATCGTAAAATGGGGCACCTCACTTAGCAACTTTCTTGCTTAGCACACAAAGTTTGGGCTCAGTTGTGGTCATAAATCAAGGATTACTGTAATCATATTCTAGCTTTAACGTGAAGAACAGATGTTGATCCTGGGAAAGAAATACGAGGGTGAGTCAAAAGGTAATGCCATTTTCTTTATTTCAGGTGAGGTTTTTGATAAAAAATACCTGAATTTTTTCCCAGTTATAAGTGATTATATCATTTACATTCTGAAATATTTTGTTTCTTACTTTTCAGGTTTGTAGACTAGCAAGAAAAATTCAAAATGGCTGCCCCCTTAGAGTTGCATCAAAAACAAAGAGCAGTGATTAAATTCCTTGTTGCTGAGGGGGAAACCCCTGTGAACATTCAGAGACTATTACAAAATGTGTTTGAGGACAATACTTTAGATTATAGCAATGTATGTAGGTGGTTTGAAGAGCGTTTGAGAGGCAAACATTATTCCAGTGAGGAGGAAGTGAAAACTGCAGTGAAGAAGTGGCTCAAAGAACAGTCAACAGAATCTTACGAGGCAGGGATACATGCTCTCATTCGAAGGTGGAACATTGCTATTGAGAGAAACGGTGACTATGTTGAGAAGTAGGGATGTGATCCACAGAGGACCAGCAGCTTCATTTTGATGTATGCTACATGTTCCTGTGTTGGTAATTACACCTGTCCTAAAGAAAATGGCATTACTTTTTGACTCACCCTCGTACGTCTTGCTGGAAGATGGAATAAGATGGGGCTCTTCTACTAAACAAGAAAATGGGCATTAATTGTTCTAAGAAGCAGAGTCGAACAGTTAAATTCTCAACCTCTTCAATTGCAGCTTTGGGTGTTCTGCAGAGCCACCAAGCAGTAGCTAGGCCAAGCTTGCGGCACAGACCAGATTCAAGAGTTTAACCCACGGCAAAATTTCTCAATTTAATCCTTTCGTTAGCCAAAGGAAGCAAAAGTCTTTTGCAAAGACGTTTTTGCAGACGTCTTTTGCAAAAAAAAAAAATCTCGCTCTTCTTCCCACTTTTGATCAAGTGCGTTTTATTACCGACATCAATGGCAGAGGCTAACGTAAACATTGTCTTCAATACTCCATACTTATTACATCTTTCTGCCTTGTGAGTTTATTCCTCCTCCACTCACCCCCGCAAGGAAGAGAAACAAAAAAAATCTCCTTTCATGTGTTTGGATGGATAATTGCTTCCCTTCCCATAACCTGCTTCAGAAAATGTGCATGCCAAATGTACTCTTCAGAAGGTTGAGTGAGTCTCTTAGGTCACCGAGAAGAAAGACCCACCTAGAAAGGAGCAGCAGGGAAGAAGAAGGAGAAATGTCTTCACAGGAGTGATCTTTTAGATAATATCCACCATACAGTGCATCCTGAGGAAAGCAAAGGAGGGGGGAAAGAAAGCTAGAAGAGAGGGATTGATGTGGAGAAATTCAATAGCCTAGCAGGGAAGGAAGTTGCTATCCCAATCACAAGGAAGAAAAGACACAAGGATCACCGAGAAATAACCCAAGCTGAACTTCACTGGACGCAGGAAAAATCACACACACTTTTATTGTTGCACTTCTTACTAATATTCACAAACTTATGCATTAATCCTAACAAATGCGCCTGGCATTTCACGACTATGTCTCCAAACTGCAAGCTTACGAAACAGGAGGTAAGAGTAAAATAACCAGTGGAACGACTTGCCTCCAGAAGCTATGAATGCTCCAGTGCTGGGTGTTTTTAAGAAGAGATTGGACAGGCATATGTTTGAAATCGCAGCTAGCGATAGCACTTAGACTTATATACCGCTTTATCATGCCCTACAGCCCTCTCTAAGCAGTTTGCAGAGTCAGCATATTGCCCCCAACAATCTGGGTCCTCATTTTACCAACCTCGGAAGGATGGAAGACTAAGTCAACCTTGAGTTGGTCAGGTTCGAACTCTGGCAGTGGGCAGAGTTAGCCTGCAATACTGCATTCTAACCATTGTGTCATTTCAATTAAAATGTTTCATCAAACTGACTAATGAGAAATGATCACTCCACATGTACCCAGTAAATTCCTCCTTTTTGTCAAATTCAGAAGCAACTTTATATATATATGACAGAACACAAAGCATGAGGGGTTCAGAGTTTACGACGTAAGACAATAGCAATACCACTTACACTTATATAGACCACTTATTTACCACAGTGCTTTATGGCCCTCTCTAAGCGGTTTACAGTGTCAGCCTATTGCCCCCAACAATCTGGGTCCTCATTTTACCCACCTCGTAAGGATGGAAGGCTGAGTCAACCTTGAGCCCAGTGAGATTCGAATTGCCGAACTGCAGCCTGCAGTCGGCAGAAGTAGCTTGCAGTACTGTATTCTAACCACTGAGCTGCCATGGTTCATGTGCAATGTGCAAGCCTAGCCATTATAGTGTGCAAACTATGATTTACAGTTTAGTGCATTGTGTGAACCCAATCACAGGTTATTCAATAAATCACAGTTTTAAGAAAAACTGGCTTAGCACAACGGGGATATCTTGTAAATATCTGGATGCAATGAGGGCAAGGTTTGGAAATTTTCCTCTATCTTTCTATTTAAAATGCAACTTACAGCAGAATGGGTAAAAACCATATACACTGAAAGTCAGATATAAAGAATATATTCCAGCTTATTTCTCTTCAACGTCTCATTTGTCTGCTGGTGGAAGAAATTTCTGTGCGTGGCAAAGACAGTGAATTCAACCCAGCCTTTTCACATACACAGTTCCATCAGTTAATCTGAACTGTAATGAAAAAGGCAACATGTTCCTATGTCAATCCATTTTTTATTACGGTCAACAGACCAGCGTTACCGTGTTCCTATTTATATATACACAATATTTAATTTTTGGTAGAAAAATAGGCGCCCATACTTTGCTGCCTTCTTGGTTTGTTTGTTTTTTTAAATACATACCATTTATTCTGGGACACCACTTTGTACGAATATCACATGATGGAGGTGCTTCATTTATCTGACGATGAATTTATGGATTGCAACAGTTACAAGAGTCATGGAACGATGCATTATATTTTATGGTGTAAAGTCAAAGGTTAAACTTATTATTGCTTGTGGCAGGCCAACCTTAACCTCAGAATTAATGCGATAAACAAAAAAAAATGAAATTTAGTTTGTAACTACAACACTCAATGGGGTAAGGGAAGAACAGTCTCTAAAGAGTTACGGTAGTGACATGATGCCCCCTACTGGTTCTTATACAATATTAATCAGGATGGGTCTTTCAAAAAAAAAAGGAATCCCTCCTGATAAATCTACTTTAGACCCAGATTTGATTGGAAAAGACAAAATAGTGAGCCAAAAGCGTTAGAAAAGAGACGTCAGATTTGTTCTAAATCAGTGTGGATCTGAATGTGTCTACTCAAAAGTCCGTCTCATTATGCATAGGACATCTTTCTTGTTCAACTGTATTATCCCTTGACCAAGCTATCAAGATAGCCAAAATATAATGATTTTTCTTTTTCTTGTCAATGTTTCTAAACTCTATAGAGCTTTTATTTTACAGTGGAGCAATGGAAAATCTGGGAAATTTTTGCAGGTAGCATTTTTCCCCCAGTCATAGTGCTTTTATGTACAGTTCATATTTTTTTTGAACCATTTAAAACAATGCATTGAATTGAATCCTTTTCAGAAGAAGATTCAAAGTTGATTAGGGAACTGGAGGCTAAACCATATAAAGAATGGTTGCAGGAACTGAGTATGTCTAATTTAATGAAAAGGACTAGGGGAGACATGATAGCAGTGTTCCAATATCTATGGGGCTGCCACAAAGAAAAGGGAGTCAAACTATTCTCCAAAGCACCTGAAGGCAGGACAAGAAGCAATGGGTGGAAACTAATCAAGAAGAGAAGCAACTTAGAACAAAGGAGAAATTTCCTGACAGCTAGAACAATCAATCCGTGGAACAACTTGCCTTCAGAAGTTGTGAATGCTCCAACACTGGAAGTTTTTTAAGAAGAGATTGGATAACCATTTGTCTGAAGTGGTGTATGGCTTCCTGCCTAAGCAGGGGGTTGGACTAGAAGACCTCCAAGGTCCCTTCGAACTCTGTTATTCTGTTATTGCAGCAATGCTGGGAAGTGTACCACAATTGCACAAAACCATCTGTGTCCTGAAGATGCCATTCATATCAGCTTGTGAATCAGAGGTTCCCAATGAAAACCGTTTCCTGGTCTACCTCGCTTTTTTTTCCCCTTGGCCGGCCAGTTGTGCCTGAAAATGCAAAACTAAAACGAAGCAAAACCTTAGCACGACACACCATACGCCAAAATGGGGAGGCTTTCTACACATCCCCAAAACAATCTCCCTGTGTGAACTCTGAGCAGCCAAGTCAGCGGATGCCAGAACACCTGCAGGTTTTAATACCTAATTAAGGCGCTTCGAAAAGTGCTCCAAGCACCATTCTCTAAAACCAGATGTGCAGTCCATTAATTAAAATTGCTAACACCCAGCCCTCGCAGGCCACCGAGACTATAACCGGGGGAAATGTTTGGCTGCTCTCTCCTTTTAAATATTCATAATTTCCACCACCACCCCAAGCTCTTAGCAACTGGGTTAGAATATCCCAAGGCAAAATCAGAGAACTGTTTTGACAGCAATTCTCAAGCTGCATCCAAACTGGCAGAACTGGGGAGACTGAGCATATCCTGGCAACCCAATCTGGCAGAAAGCTTTCTCAGATGGGCTTAAGTAAACACCGTTGCCACCAATGCCTTGTAACGCTTAGAGAGTCTAGGTCAGGGGGTGTCAAACTCAAGGCCCGCGGGCTGCATCCAGCCTGCAATATGGTCGGATCCGGCCCGCGGGGCCATCCTGATGTACCCAATGCGAAGAGGAAAGATTAGGCCAGCGTGGCTTCAGCCCGGTCTACCCAATGCAAAGAGGAAACATGCCAGCAGTTTGGCGACTGGCGCCAAGCTGGCCACGCCCACCCAGGTGGCCACGCTCACCCAGTCGGCCACGCACGCACGCCCCCTCCCCCAAGGTCAACCACAGACCTGATGCGGCCCTCAATGAAATTGAGTTTGACACCCCTGGTCTAAGTGTTGAATCCACCCTCTTCTCCCTAAAGAAATCCTATTTTTCCTAGCTGAAAATGGAATTCCTCCCACCCCCCACCCCAGTAAATGGAAGCATACATGGGGCAAACTCCAATCATGGATGAAACTCTCTGGGTTATTTTTATTTATTCATCACAATTTCTGAAATATAGATGATGGTGTTGTGGCCCGCCAGCATCCCGTGTAGCTGATAGCGGATCCCGTTCGAGAGGAGACCGACTTGGTGTTGCGCCAGGGGCCTGTGCAGCTGGCACCCAAGTTTGACAGTGAGGAGGCTGGCGAGGACTCGGTGCCAGAGGCAGAGGTTCAGCCAGGCCCTTCGGAACCTCCAGCACCTCATAGCAGTGATGAGGAAGAAGAGGCTTGTCCTCTTCTTAATGCACGGGCATGCAGAGCTGCCAAAAGGCAGGAATGGTTACTCCAGAAGAGGTTTCCTCTGGAGTAAGACTTGGGGCTAATTGGCCACTCCCCTAGTCTACTTAAGGAAAGCAGAGGCAGCTGAATCTCTGCAGGAAACAACGTTTGAAATTCATTTGTTCGTCGTGTGCCTCGTGTCTGGAAAATCTCTGCTCTGCTTATCTGTTTCGGCTTGTTTATTGAGGACAACTTCTAGGCATTTTGCCAAGCTTCGTGAGCTATCAAAGACTAATTGCTATTATATGATTTAAGACTTTCTGAACGTATGCCAGCTGTTAATGATGACTAATTAACAGTTGGGCTTTTGCAAGAAAAGACTGCTTTTAGGTTTGTGTGTGTGTAACCTCTACTAAGACAGTTATTAGTAGTCAGTTATTGATTAAAATAAGTTCGAACAAACTGTGTGTTTGCTACGTTCTTAGCTGGGGCAGAACAGGTGGACCACTGTTCTCCAATGTCACAGCTGAGTGATGACATGTTTAGAATTTTAACAGCAACATCACTAACAAGTACCTATCATGAAAACCTGTTTTCCAGAAGTCACCTTAGTGCTACTAGCTTAACCACAGTGATTCACTTAACAACTGGAGCAAGAAAAGTCTTAAATGGGGCCAAAATTCACTGAATAACTGTTCTTGCTTAGCAATGGAAATCGTGGTTGTGAGTCGAGGAGTATTCTCCTGCTCATCACACTGAATGGAGCTCTGCCCTTTTTGCCAAAGTTCTGTCCTATTCTATCTGTGCCATTCTCATCTCATCTTCTTCACTGCTTCTTCATCCATTTATTTGGGATGCCCTCCGTGCTGGTATCATTGGCATCATTTCTGAAGACGCATCTCCCAGGGGAAGCTATTAACTCATGATCCTTACATTGAGGTTTGTGTTTTAAGTTAGTGTCTCTCTTTGTGTTAAGTTCTAATAGTAATCAGTGTCCTACAAGGTATAAAATTCCTTCTCTTATCATCTGTATGCTTCCTTTGAGCTTTCACAATTCTGTTTGACCCATGCAGGAATGGTCAACTTATTTATTATCCAAAGAACCAGAAAACGAGACAAGAAACAATGGATGGAAACTAATCAAGGAGAAAAGGAACCTGGTGTTAAGGAGAAATTTCCTAACAGTGAGAACAATTAACCAGTGGAACAGCTTGCCTCCAGAAGTTGTGGGTGCTTCATCCCTGGAGGTTTTTAAGAAGAGACTTCACTTGTCTGAAATGGTATAGGGTCTCATGAAAGAAGACCTTGAAGATCCCTTCCAGCTCTATTCTGATTGATTGATTGATTGATTGATTGATTGATTGGATTGAACTTGTAGCTTCTGCTTTTCCCAAAACTAAAAGTAGAACGTCAGATTGGCATTCATTTTATGGCTGGGAGCTGCATTGGCTCCATATTAATAGTTGATGGCAGCAACAGACTCAAGATTAGCCTGTCAAGGTAGTCAGCAGCGGCAGTGAAAGTACAGAGAAAATGAATTAATAAGAGAAGCTGGTATCCATGTCCTGTATTATCTTTGCATCTGTACATCAGTTTCATTCTGTTGACAAGAACACGGCAAGGACATGTCAATGTAGTTGACTCAAATTCTTTGCTTTTAATCTGAGGGAACTGTTAAGAAGGCAAAGAATTCAGCATCTACAGAAACTGAGTGGGAAACAGAAAGAGCTACACAATTGTTTCCGGAGAAGCCACTTGAAATTCCCCACGTAGATGAGACGGCCAAGTTAAAAATATGTTGTTTCTGGATGAAAGTATCAACCCTTTGGACCAATCTCTCTCTTGAAATTCCTTCCACAAACAGCTTAATACACAGAATTTTCCACAGTACATTTGAAGATGCTATGACTTGCTATTGTAGTGTTTTTCTTCTATCTTTTGCTTTAAAGTAAATTGCAGTGGACATTTTAATTGTAGACGTCTCTGTCTCTGAACTGCAGAGTCCTTAATTGACTTAAAACTGGATAGAAATTACTAAATAAAGAAATAAATAACAAGCCTCAATGGCATTTGACTAAGAACCATAGCAGTTCCTAGTAGTCTTTCTTTAAGGGACCATAATTGGGACTGGCCACTCTATGGTTAAGCACTAAGTCACTAAGTGATATCACAATTAAAGGTAAAGGTAAGGGTTCCCTTCACACATATGTGCTAGTCAATCCCGAATCTAGGGGGCAGTGCTCATCTCCATTTCAAAGCCGAAGAGCCAGCGCTGTCCGAAGATGTCTCCGTGGTCATGTGGCCGGCATGACTAAACGCCGAAGGCACACGGAACGCTGTTACCTTCCCACCAAAGGTGGTCCCTACTTTTCTACTTGCGTTTTTTATGTGCTTTCGAACTGCTAGGTTGGCAGGAGCTGGGACAAGTAACGGGACCTCACTCAGTGGCAGCTGGGACAAGTAACGGGACCTCACTCACAGCATGACTAAACGCCGAAGGCACACGGAACACTGTTACCTTCCCACCAAAGGTGGTCCCTACTTTTCTACTTGCATTTTTTACGTGCTTTCGAACTGCTAGGTTGGCAGGAGCTGGGACAAGTAACGGGACCTCACTCAGTTACGCGGCGCTAGGGATTCGAACTGCCAAACTGCCCACCTGAGCCACCGCGTCCCTACATCACAATTATGATATTGTAATTACAATCTGCCTGCAGCTTTTCCTTTGCTTTGCAGGCCTGTGAAGGTTGTAAATGTGACCAAGGCTCACATTGTTAAGTGAATCTGGCTTCCCCCTTGGCTTTGCTTGCTGGAAGATCGCAAAAGGGGGATCACATGACCCCGGTGGACACCGCAACCGTCATAAATATGAGTCAGTTGCCAAGCATTTGAATTTTGATCGCGTGACCGTGGGGGGACGCTGCGACGCTTTTAAGCAGTTTTGAAAAATGGTCCTAGGCAGGGGTGAACTGTTACTGGATTGGCCCGGTTCGGGTGTACTGGTAGCAACGGCCGCCGGTGGTTCAGAGAACCAGTAGCGGCGGCAGCACAAGGCTCCAGCCACCCACTCGGACATCGCCATTTTATTGTTTTTAACCCTCTGCGCATGCGCAAAGCCTTCTGAGGGTGAAAAAGCGTGCACGGCGCAAAGCGCGCACTTCCGAACCAGTAGGGAAGGTAAGTAGATTTCACTGCTGGTCCTAGGTTACCTTTTTCAGCGCCGTTGCAACTCTGAACGGTCACTAAATGAACCGAACCGTTGTTAAGTTTTAAATTTTTAATTTTTAAATATTTAAATTTTTTAAATTATTGGTATCGTTTTTATAGATTGTTTTGAATTATGTTGTACGCCGCCCTGAGTCCCACGGGAGTTGGGCGGCATATAAAAGCGACTAAATAAATAAATAAATAAATAAATAAGTAAATAAGTCGAGGACTACCTGTATAGACAGAGAGGCAGCACTGCCCCTTGGATTGCGATTGTTTCAAAATAAAATAAAGAATAGGAATAGGAATCGAATGGAATTTAGAAGGGACCTTGGAGGTCTTCTAGTCCAGCCCCCTGCCCAAGCAGGATATATATACTCTGTGTGTGTGTGTGTGTGTGTGTGTGTGTGTGTGTGTGTGTGTGTGTGTGTAGGATTTTTTGCTGATAAATGAAAATAAAGGGAGACTATTTATATATATATATATATATATATATATATATATATATATATATATATATATATATATATATATATATATATATACATATACATATACATATACATATACATATACATATACATATACATATATATATATATATATATATATATATATATATATATATATATATATATATATATATATATATATATATGAAAGTGTGTATATATATATGTGTGTGGGTGTGCGTGTGTGTATCTGTGTCTGTAACTTTTTTTGCTGATAAATGAAAATAAAGGGAGACTATTATATATATGTGTATGTATGTATGTATATATATACATACATACATACATACATACATACATATATATATCTCCTTTCATATAAACCTCCATTTCCACTCACCTCCAAGAATATAATTCCAATCCTATCACCACAAAGCAAACAGCGGGGTCTGTGTGTGTGTTGTGTGAAAGAAGCCAACAATACACCGACAGAGGGAGCAAACGGCCCCGTTTTTCCTTCCAAGCCGGTTCGCAACGAGAGCAAAGCCCCGCCCACCGCCTTGCCCTCACTCAACATGCCGGCCGGGAGTTCGTGCGGGCAGAGAACGAAAACACGGAGGAAGAGGGCGTGGTTTGCGTCGGCGGTGACGACAGCCGCCGGCCCCGCCCTCCTTGTGTGTCGCGTCGGCGCTTCATGGTGACGTCACGGTTGCATAGCGATGAGGCCCGGGCGCTTCCGGGTGAGGGAGGCGACGGCGACGGCGCAGGGGACTTTCCCGGGCAGTGGCGGCGCTTGGCGGGCCCGAAGCGATGGGAAGCGGCAGCGGCGGCCGCCCCCGCCGGTTCTCCTCCTCCTCCTCTTCCTCCTCTTTGCCTTCCTCTGACCGCCGTCGCCGCCGCCGCCCCTTGAGTCGCTCTGGCTGCGCGGGCTGCGGGGCGCCTCGCTAATGGCCGCCTTCCGCCCCTCCTCAGCCGCGCCGACGGAGGAGCAGAATCGCCTCGGCGGCGGCAACGACAGCCAGACGGTGCTGGATGAGTTCACGGCGCCGGCGGAGAAGAGCGGCTTCCTGGAGCGGAGCCGCGGCTGCCTCGAGCGGCTCTTCGGGGTGCGCCTGGCCTTCTTGCCGGCGGAGAGAAGCGGCGGCGGCTGGGCTCCCTCGGCCACTGGCGGGCGCAGGATCTGGCTCAGCCTGCTGGGCGAACGGGAGCAAGTGCGCAGCGCCAAGGTAAGGCCGGACGGGGCGGGGGAGCGCATCCCCGGGGTGTCCAAGGAAGGGTTGGCGGTAGATGCCTGTGGAGAGGCTCAAATGATCTACGCCAGGGTTGTCCCCACGTAGCACAGCTAGTCCTCGACTTACAACGGTTCGTTTAGTGACCGTTCAGAGTTACAGAGGGCGCTGAAAGCAATAGCACTTAGACTTATATACCGCTTCATAGTGCTTTTACAGCCCTCTCTAAGCGGTTTACAGAATTCAGCCTATTGCCCCCAACAATCTGGGTCCTCATTTTACCCACCTCGGAAGGATGGAAGGCTGAGTCAACCTCTTTTTTTTATATAATTTTTTATAATTTTTTTTATTTTTTCACCAAACTTACACGAGCATCCATACATATACCATAATTATGGTTGTTTTGATAACAACCATAATTATATACTTATATACAAAATGCCATAAATATATATCCTTAATTTGCTCCTTTTATACTTTTATCTCCAGTCTGCTTTCCTTCTATATTTCGTACTACTCCCCTCCCTCTATCTCCGTCTCTCCCCTCTACCTTCTTCCTCCCTCTCTACCTCTTTCCTACTTCCCTCCTCTCTCTCTCTCTCCCCTTCCTATCTACTTCCTCTTTCTCCCTCTTATCCTTCCCTGAGTACATCTAATCATAATCCATTTTATGGTTAGCAGACTAGCAATTCAAAAACCCTAACTTCATTCCAACATCGGAGCTATTTCTTAAACTTATATCTTTCCCTTTATTTATATATATTAATATGTTCTTCCAGGTATGTCTACTATTGTTCTAATGCTACCTCCTTCTCCTATTTTTATCGCCTGGGTCTACCATCTCTAATTTTCAGGAAGTCTGAGTCAACCTTGAGCTGATCAAGATCGAACTGCTGGCACTGGGCAAAGCCTGCCATACTGCATTCTAACTATTGTACCATGAAGGGAGGGAGGGAGGAGAGGAAAGAGGAGAAGGAAGGAAGAAATAGCAATAGCACTTAGACTTATATACTGCTTCACAGTTCTTTACAGCCCTCTCTAAGCGGTTTACAGAGTCAGCCTATTGCCCCCCAAGAATCTGGGTCCTCATTTTACCCACCTCGGAAGGATGGAAGGCTGAGTCAACCTGACTGACCTTTTGTCACACTTGTGACCGTGACAGGTGGCCTAACTATACTAGTTTCCATAGATGCCCGTAGTCATTAAATAATAAAATGCAAAAAAAATGCAAAAGGGTTTTGCTACATTAGTTGTGTAAAATCTCTTTGGTGGATTAATCACATGTTTCCGACGAATCTAGCCACCTGCACATAAACAAAATCTGGATGCTTGGCAAACTGGTTCGTATTTATGATGGGTCACAGTATCCTGGGGTCACGTGATCACCTTCTGAGACAAGCAAAGCCAACGGGGAAGCCAGGTTCACTTAACTGTGTTCCTAACTTAACAGCTGCCGTGCTTCGCTTAATAACTGACAAGAAAGGTTGCACAATGGGGCAGAACCCAATTAGCAAAGGTCTTGCTTAGCAACAGAAATTTGGGGCTCAGTTGTGGTCCTAAGTTGAGGACTACCTGTGGTTCTCTAGGTTCTGAGTCAAAGACTTTAAACGTCTATGGAGATTCTCAGTCATCGGTTATCCCAAAGGTGATCTTTTTAAATCTTTCTTTGACGAAATGTCTTCAAAGGAAAAAAAAAGTCCAGTTGCCTCTTGGTAGAACTTGGCTATTAAGTGGACTGTGTATTTTACACCTCTTGGATGAGGTAGAGATTGTGGGACGGCTGGGAGACAGAAGAGAGAGGAGGCATAAACAATTGAAGAGAGAGGAGAGATAACAGGGGAGCCAGCTGGCCGCTAATCTCATCAATGAATGCCAGCTTTGTCCAGATGAAAAAAGTCTCACTTTTCATCCAAGAAACTTCTTCGGCTCTGACTGAATAGTGGGGAACAGAGGAATTATACTCTGAAAAGTTTTCAAGGAAAAATAAAGTCCAGTTGCCTTTTGAAAAGCACCTTTGGGATGATTTGAGGCACTGCCTTTCCCCGGTTCCGTCTCCCCATCCCAACAGTACCCTACCTGCTAAGGAGCTTTGTTTGATAGGACTCTGGAAGGGAGCCTTTTCTGCCCTGGCCCCTCTTGGAATATCATTTCTCCCCCTATCCCGTCATTGCCCCGACCTATTGACTTTCCAGAGGACCTCAACAAACATAGGTTTTGTTAGAAGAGGATTTTTGTGGCTCGGGGTTGAACTGTGGGATACTTGGTGCTCTCTGGTTGGGAGATCAAAGAGGCTGGACCTCTTTCAGGGAAAAAGAATTCCCATGGTTATTAAGAGGGCTAAGCAAGGATGTCCCGTGTCTTGTCTGCTTTTTGCCATGGGAAAGATAGTTCTGAGCAGGCAGGAAGAGTAAGTCCATATTAGCCGACTGTTTATTTTACTTCTCTTGCAAGAGGTAGAGATGGTGAGAGATTGTGGGGCAGCTGAGAAACAGATGGAAGAGAGTGGAGGCATAAACAATCGAGAGATAACGGGTGAGCTAGTTGACAGCTTATCTCATCCATGCTAGTTTTGTCCAGATGAAAAGAAATCTGGGAATATGTTTTTCAAATGAAAGAGACGTCTATTCGTTTACTGTAAATGCTCACTTTAATTTATTCACCATAGATGTCACTGGGAAAATTTTCTTATTTGCCCCGGATTAGCATTGAGGGCATTTAACTAAAATTTCTGTACAGTAGTTCTTCCTTGATCTTTCTTCGCTGTTTGACGTTTAACAGAGAGAGAGTGTTCAAGACTGCCTCTCATGCGTGACCACCTCTTGTCTCTCGAGCTCTGGCTAAGCCTTAAATAATAATATTTGTCATTGAAGATTCCACTGTGGTTTGAAATAACCACAGCTTTAGTGGAAAGAATGCAGGCTTTCTGTAATGGAGCCTTATAAAATCACCACAAAACAGTGTTCTCCTACCCAAACAGTGAATTTGACAGTGAAATTGATCTCACTGTGGACCATAATTTCCTGGGTATTTATGTTAACATAACAAAGAGCACGTCAGGTCTTTTAGTTAGGACTTGTGATAGGTGTTTCTGTTTTTGGGATGCCTGTATTAATACAACTATTTGAGTATAGATTGTGGAGTGAGTAGGAGATTTTAAAAAAAAGTACAGGGCCAAAAAGACTTGAGCTGGTAACTGATGAACAAAGATTTGAGATGCCTTGCAGGAAAGTATGCACCTCTAAGTATAAGAGATGAAAAGGGGAGAAAGTTATAGACATGAAAATATTGTTTTGTTGTGCCTCTTTCTAAGGCTAAGTGATAAATTGTAATGGTTGAATTTCCAAGGGTAGGACCAGAATCCTACCAGTTATGTACAGAAGTAGTTTATGCATTTTGAAATCCTTAGCCTGGAGGAAAGAAGAATTCTTAGCATGTGTTTTATAATCATGATTTGACAATTAGTGAGTGCCTCATTTGCCTGTGGACTTAAGCATTTGAGAACCAAAGTGCCGCGGAAGTCTCATTCATCCAGAAACTGGAACTTGCACTCAAATGGCCCAGACTTTGCTCGGTCACTGTCCCTCTTAAAAGTCAGAGTGAGGACAAAGGTTAGCATGTCCATTTTATGCAGGCCTTTTGGTCCCTCTGCTAATATTATCGCCCGAGAGGTTGAATTTATAATTATAAAGCACCCGCAGATTCTTTCGATTTGGAGAAATTTCTCTCACACTGGCAAAAAGAGGGGGCAAAAACTATGGCAAGAGCTTGGCACCACAATGTGTTCCTGCTTCTGTCTAAACTGCTCTAATATTGTCACTGTAATGTGTGAAACAGGAAAGGAGATGATGAGCAGAATTAGTAATGATATGTCTAGGCACACGTGCTCTTCTGAATAGCGATCTCATGTCTTTGGTTCACAGCAGAAACCCTCTGTATGAAAGAGCCTGTGCTTTTTCGAATGCTTGCTGGGTTTGGGTTCAAAACCAAAGTGATTTCATTCACACCTTCCAAAACAGAAGCACTGTGGAGCTTGAACAGTGTCTTTCACACATTCATCCAGTTTTGGTCACCACCACTACAAAAAAGACATTGAAACCCTAGAGAAAGTGCAGAAGAGAGCAACCAGGATGATAAAGGGTCTGGAAAATAAAACATACAAAGAGCGGTTGCAGGAACTGAGCTTGGCCAGTCTGGCGAAGAGAAGGACCAGGGGTGACATGATAGCAGTGTTCCAATACTTGAGGGGATGCCACAGAGAGGAGGGGGTCAGGCTGTTCTCTATGGCACCAGAAAGCCAAATGAGGAATAACGGATGGAAGCTGACCAAGGAGAGATTCAACCTGGAAGTGAGGAGAAACTTTCTGACGGTGAGAGCGATCAACCAGTGGAACAGCTTGCCAGCAGAGGTCGTGAGAGCCCCAACTCTTGCGACCTTCAAGGGGAGACTGGACTGCCATCTGTCTCAAATGGTGTAGGAACTCCTGCTTGAGCAGGAGGTTGGACTAGATGACCTACAAGGTCCCTTCCAACTCTAATAATAAATAAATAAACTAGGATTTCTGCCCCATTCTTTTAACCTTCCAAGAATCCAGAAATGTGTTCTATAAAGAGGTGATTTGTTGGACAGCTCCTGTTTTGCTTTTCCCAATCCATGAGTCAACAGGAGTTTGAGCAAGAGATTTGTTCAGACCAAAGTGGTACAATATCACCTTTTATAAATAGAATTTTAAAGGAAGGGGCTTTCTCCTAGCTGTCATTAATCTAACATTTGAAGGTAGAATTATTCCAGATACTCCTTTAGGTCTCTTGGCCATTTGTGGCTTTTCCCCTGAAAGTCGGTATTGACTTGCAACTAGAAATAAACTAGGAATCTGTACACAACGTTTTAACATCACTGTGTTGTAATCATTTAGCCAGGTCATCCCATATTTCGAATTAGTTAAAATTTCTGGACATGTCATCTTGGAGGATAGTGTCATGAATGGTTTATGGTTGACAATAAGAAACATGAGACTTTCCTTGGCCAAACTGGATCTTCACCCATGTTCACCTTTCCTGCTGAATAGCGCTTTGAAAATAGGAATAAGCGTACAAATTAGAAACTTCGGACTTTTGATATACATCAGTTGCCCAACTGCGAAAGCGGTTGAGCTTACACAATTTTAACTAGGAACTCTTTTGTATTTCCAGGGTAAAACCGGAATGTTGCAATACTTATTGCTTCAGTGGTAAACATAAAAGATAATCTAGGCGTGATGGAGATGTGAGAACTGTGGCTACTTCCAAAGCCAGTGGAATGGTCCATTTTTCAGAATCTGAAGGCCATTATAGCTGCTTCTGCTGTTTGTACACTGAAGACATTTTCCTTTACATTTCCTCTACCTCCATATTCTTTTACTAGTAAAATCTGGAATACGGTCAGCTGTATTAAAATGGTATATAGGATGAGTGTGTGGGTCACAGGCAGAAACTACTATTAGCGGAAACAGATTTTTCGGTTATGTGAAAACTCAAGTCATTCTTTGCTCTTTCATAGGAAATGGTTTGGATAGTACAAGAGTAAAAATAAGATATGCATAGAGTATTTTTGGAATTTTGGCTCGGGTTAGGATTGGGCAATGCATTGGGCAGTGTTTCTCCTTAGATTTCTCCTAGAGGTTCACAGTTGACAACTGCCCAGGGTGGATAAAAATCGATGATTTTTTTTTATTTTTTAAAATCAATTTTATTTTAATAAAATGCTTTTGGAGTAAAAAAAATCTACCCAAATATAGTTTTCTATTTAAGATACATTAATAATGTAGTTTATTATGAAATGGAGCTTAGTTATCTAGCATGAGGCTGTATATTCTGCGATATTGGGACTGTCGGTGGGTGAACAGCAGGTCAGAGGAGGAGCCGCTGCGGGACGGAGATGACAGTTGCTCTTTAAAAATTATGATTTAAATCGAGTTGATTTAAATCAAGCCTTTTTACTAGTGATTTAAATCGTGCTTTAGATCGACTTGCTTTAAATCAAACCCACCCTGCAATAGCCTAATTTAAGGATTCTTCTCATCTCTCCCCCATCCATTTTGTAAAAAAAATGAAGGATGAGAGTCTTATTAAGATTATTTTTCACCTGTAATGTACTGTTTGCTTGCAATCAGCTCTCAGCTCCTCCAGGAAGAGGAGCAATAAAAACAACAATAAGTCATCCTGTTGAGCTTTAATAAGGCACAAATTTCAAAAGCTGAACTGTCACCAATTGCCTTAATTTATGTTTTCTCTCCCCCCCCCTTTTTTTTTTAATTTCCCTCCTTTTTGTAGGAATATATTAAAGGAATCTGTGAACCCGAACTGGAAGAGAGGGAATATTATCCCAAAGACATGCACTGTATTTTTGTAGGAGCGCAAAACCTCTTCCTGAATTGCCTTATTCAGGGCACCTCTGCTGATATTACCGTAGTGGAGATCGGGACACTCGGTATTAAAGGCCGGACAGAGCCTGTGGTCATGGCCAGGAGCCACATCCAGCAGTTTGTGAACCTCTTCAAAAGCAACCTCCACGAGTTGACGGCCAAGGAGTCGGAAGTGAAGAAACAGTTCAAACATCTCGTCGAAGCTCACGCAGATAAATACACGATGGACTTGTTGATCCTACCGAGCTCGCTGAAGAAAGAGCTGCTGAGTCTCACGCAGCACGAAGGCGGCAAAACGGAAAGCAGAATTGCAGATCCTGGCCCTTCCGATGGGACGTTAAAGCACCCAACTCAGATGCAGAAACTATCTGTAGTAAGCAGCGATGGCAAAACAGGTCAGGAGGAAGCAAGGAACAATGCAGGTACACCGGTCTCTGAATTAGCCAAGCAAATGGAGACAGTTTTTCCCGATACACCTGAAGGGCATTTTCAACCTATGAATGGTCTAACTGCTCTGGAGGCATCTGTCTCAAAAGAAAGGCAGTCGTGTAAACGAAGATCCTCGGATGGTGACGAGAGGCTTCCAAAGAAACAGTTTTCTTTTGAAAACAACCAGGAATCTAAGCAGATGCCCTGCAAAAGACACGATGACATAGTGGTGATAGATTTAGTCTCGGATTCAGAGGAGTCATTTGATGCTAAAAACGGCGATGAAATAAGCGAGGAGATGGAATACAAGATCCTGGTCAATTTTTTCAAAAGCATGGGCTACTCTGAGGAAATTGTAGAAACAGTGATTGTTGAACATGGACAGTTGGCTGAGCCCCTACTCCTCCTAGAAGAAATTGAGAAAAAGAGCAAGATGGTTCTGGAAGGGGAAGAGAAGTCCAGAGCTACCTCCCAGAATACTGAAACACAAGCGAAGAGGGATAAAGGCAGTTCTGGCATCAGGGTCCACCCAGATCCAGGCTGTCAATCAGAGCCACCCCAAAATGCAAATGTCTCTGCACCCCACAAAGACAAAATCCGTGGATCGGACCCTGGAAATCGGACCGTTCTTTCGGGTCACAAAAACCCACCGAGTAAAGAGCTCAGCAAAATACGATCAGGTTGTTCAGAACAGGGTAGCAAGGCGAGCGAGGTGGAAAGCGATGGTTTCGTGAACGCCTCTAGTGACGCACCCATGGCAACCAAAAATAAGACAGCCAAAGATCCGATCTTGGTAGCCAGGGGTGGCTGGGGGAGCGCACACCCACCCGTTCAGAAAGATACGCTGGTTCTTCGAGGATGTTCCATCCAATCACCTGCAACGTTTGACCAACAGGAAAACCGCAATCCTGTACAACTCGGAGCCCAGCAGTTCCCTTCCCAAAAATCAAAGCCCACCCCTCATCTGCCATTAAGAAGTTCTTATCCAGAAAAGAAAACGGAGGGACTTTACTGTCATCCTGCAGATCCTTCGGTCACCGGGGTTCAGCGATTTCTAGAGGCGTTGAAAACACCGTACAAGTTGGAACTGAAAAACGAGCCTGGGAGACCCCACTTAAAATACGTTGTCATAGATGGCAGCAACGTTGCAATTTCGTGAGTATGGATGATCCTTAGATGTCTAGAAGCATGTAGCAGGGGTGGCCAAACTATGGTTCTTTTTGAGGACCTGTGGACTTCAACTCCCAGAATTCCTGAGCTAGCCATGCATGCATGGCTGGCTCAGGAATTCTGGGAGTTGAAGTCCACAGGTCCTCAAAGAACCATAGTTTGCCCACCCCTGATGTAGAGTGAAGAAGGATGGGGAAGGGGCAGGAAATGAAAGAAGGCGAGAACGATAAAAAGAGTTTTTCTTGCGGGGGGTGTGTGTGTGTGTAAAATAACTGAGCTGAGCTTCTGTCTTTAACTTTGAAATTGCTGCCTTTCTGCATTTCCTTCAGCAAGTTGAGCAATACTCGGATATTATATAAAAGAGGAAAAAACTGTTTGTTCCTCAAACTTGATTGTGTTGCTTTAGCTCTCAAACCCAAAGCAGCTTCCCGTAGTTCCACCTGTGGTTCCGAATTACCATAAACGAATTAAAAATATAATGGCGCTATAGTTGGAATTTCCCATTAAGTTTATACGTCTGTTGGCATCTGCATCACCTTAAGAAGGCATAGTAATCCCCTAGGCTGCAAGTGGCTCCTGCTTTCTGGCTTGTATTTACATCCTCTGCTACTTCCTTCCCCTACTTGCCTCTTGGATAATCCCCATGATACGTGTTTAAATTAGCCTGGGAGAGTACCTTGCCCTGTGGTAACTGTTGTTTGGATTCTATCCACTGACAGCTGAAATAAACCGAAGTTACATATGTGCACTGTTAGGTAACTTTATTTGTTTTAGCTGTATTTGCAGAAGGTAACATCATTTGAGGATTTGTTTTATTTTTCCTTTAGCAATAGCCCTTAGACCAGTGTTTCTCAACCTTGGCAGTTTGAAGATGTGTGGACTTCAACTCCCAGAATTCCCCAGCCAGCGTTGCTGGCTGGGGAATTCTGGGAGTTGAAGTCCACACATCTTCAAACTGCCAAGGTTGAGAAACACTGCCTTAGACTTACTTATATGCCGCTTCACGGTGCTTTACAGCCCCCTCTAAGCGGTTTACAAATGTCAGCATCTTGCCCTAAACAATCTGGGTCCTCATTTTACCCACCTCGGAAGGGTGGAAGGCTGAGTCAACCTGGAGCCTTTCAGAATCGAGTTCCCGGAGTGAGCAGTGAGTTAGCCTGCAGTTAGACCGCATCCTGCCGCATACCTCCCTACGACCGGTCAGGGCCCACAGAGTCGGCCTCCTCCAGGTCCCGTCGACCAAACAATGTCGGTTGGCTGGGCCAAGGGGGAGGGCCTTCTCTGTGGGTGCTCCCTCCCTGTGGAACCAGCTTCCCCCGGAGGTCAGGACCATCCCCACCCTACTGGCCTTCCGGAAAGCAATAAAAACTTGGCTCTTCCGGCAGGCGGGGTATGAGTGAAAGTTCTTTTTAAAATATTGATAGTATTTTAACATTTTTTAAAATTGCTTTTATTGATTATATGTTTCTATACCTGTTGTTAGCCGCCCAGAGTCCCCCGGGAGTTGGGCGGCATAGAAATTTTAATAAATAAATAAATAAATACTTACAGGGATTACTGCCACAGCTTTAGATGAAATTGCAGTTCTAAAAATAAAACTTGAAAATTGTGAGACCCAGAGATAGGTAAGACTAGACAACCCGTGGCCTCTCAGGTTATCCTTCCAGAAAGATTTCCTTTACCAGATTCCTGGGTGCCTTCAACAGCGAGAGAGCTTCTAATGTACTGCCTTTATTGGAACAGCCAAAATACATTCAGTGATATCTCTGCTTCAAAATTAGCCCCTGTCAAACATCAGCACAGGAAATGCTTTATGACACTTCGTATTATGTCCCAAACTGTTCTATTGATAATGTTTAATGCCCTGATAATGATAATGCCCTAAAATATTTTATAAAATTTGCCAAACTTTAATTCTTACAAAAGTCATGGGTCCCAGATCCCCCGGCAGCCGGATTTTTGGGGGGTGAATTCTGTAAGTTAAGAGTACCTTGTTTCAAAAGGTTTTGTCCTGTGGCACACCATTTTGCCCAGTTAAGGATTAACAGTAAAGAGAGTTTCGGTATTACATAGATAAGGTGCTAGACCTCAAATGCACCTCAAAGGAAGATGCCTTGAGGGCCCTAGAGGCTGACTTCACCTTGCCTCACCTCTAAAAACAATAGTGTGGGAGGTAGGACTTTGTGGTACGAGAGGTATGTGCAAAATATGATTCTGATAGCTGGGAAAGAAGTTAGAACACAAAGACTGTGTGTGTGCGCGCACTAATGTGCATGTGTACAGTGAATCCTATCCACACTTCCTATCCCAAAATGTTGCTGCCGCCATTAAGCTGCCTTTTATGTTTAGAATCCCAACGACGGAGGAAAAAATCAGCAAACGGAAACCGAATTTAGCATGCGTTCCCTTTTCTGTTCAGAAACCGTTTTCTAAAGTTGTTTTTCTCCATCACTGAATCTGGTGGTATCTTCTACGGGTTTTTTTTTTTAAAGAACAGAACAGTGGCCCTACTTATGGCTAATTTCCCAAAGGTTTCCAAGACTTTGAGAAATGTGTATGTCACAATCAAGGTTGTGGGTCCTTGGTTGCATTTCTCTCTCTCATGATAGGGAAATGTTGTCCTTGGATTCAGCCTGTCTTTGATTCCTACTCAGCGAGGAGAGAAAGCACATCCTTTAACTGGCAGATGGAAATGTTTTAAAGTTTCCTCTGGGGATTGTTGAAAGTTTCAAGGTCGCTAAAAACCTAAACATTGGCAGCCGGATTTTTTTTAAAAAAAATACTTGTTAAGTTGCAAATCTTAGCCTAAGTTCCTTATGGCTTAAAAGAATGGGATGAAATATAGGAAAAAAAGAGAGAAAAATGCTTAAAAGAATGGGATGAAATATTGGAAAAAGAGAGAAAATGCATCGGTGAGTGGGCTCATATAATGCTGTATCCCTGTTAATAAGAGACATCGAGCTTAATTTTTAATGAAAACTGAAACTTCAAGGAATGGCCCCTTATATCAGCACAAATCTCTTGTGGTTCTTGGCCTAGAGCAGTGTTTCCCAACCTTGGCAACTTGAAGATGTCTGGACTTCAACTCCCAGAATTCCCCAGCCAGCTTTGCTGGCTGGGGAATTCTGGGAGTTGAAGTCCAGAAATCTTCAAGTTGCCAAGGTTGGGAAACACCGACCTAGAGTTTTTCCTATCTTGCAAAGTTCAATCCAACATCTAGAGCAGGGGTCCTCAAACTTGGCAACTTTAAGACTTGTGGACTTCAACTCCCAGAATTCTTCAGCCAGCATAGGAGATCTGGAGTTAAGCAATCAATTCAGTGTAGCTTGAAGTCGCGGGTATATGTTATTCTCAACACTAAGGCTCCATCCAGAAATTGAAAGCTTAAGATACGTGCTTGGAGAGAGATTGGAGCTAAGTTAATAAAACTGCAATACAAACAGGACTTCTATTGCTATTGTAAGGCAGGGCTGTTTAATTCGGAGGAGGGTGTCACCTTCCCCGTTGGGATAAGATTGATGGCTGTGCCAAACTCAGGTGGTGTTTTTTTTTAAACATCCCAGATTACTTGCCAGGTTTTAAAAAGAGAGTGAAAAAAAGAATCATATTTTGCAGAACTTCCTTAAAAAATAGCACGCCCAACTGAACTGTCATTCCCCTTTCTCTTACTTGACCCAAAGCTCGTAAAATACTTAACAGTAGCGTTTATGATTCATGTTAAATTCGAGGTGGATTCTCCCAGGTTGAGACCGAGGAGAAGGAACCATGCAAATATTGAAGCTGTGTCACACTGTCTCACATTTAATTGTGATCTTGTTAGAGGAAGTATACTCTTTGAAGGGTTTTTTTGGATTTTTGCAACAGTATCAACAAAGGTCAGTTTGGTTCACATTGTTTGATACATAAATCAATGGAAATACATTGTGGCTTTTTTTTTTTGCCTCTGACTTTACTTTGCAATTTTCAATTCCTTGTTTTGTATATTGTACGTGTTACACATAAGTGTGTTAACACATGCACACAAATGCATACACTGGGGTAGCTATTGAAATTCCCAATTTAGTTTTGTTCTCACCCTTATAAGCCACTAAGCAGAACAGCCATATTTTTACTATCTTCGATTTCAGCTATTTAGCACAGAGAAGTACGTGTATTACCAAAACTCTTAGTTCTTGCAAGTGAAATTCATAATAAATTCATTCTGAAGCCGGTACGTCTTTAGGATCAGGAACAAATAATCATTAGTCTCACTGACCAGCAAAACAAATCATGTCCTAAGTCTGAATCTAGTTTCTCCATCTGTAATTGAATGCACGGGACTCAAGACATTTTTATTCTTTATTTATTGAATTTTTATACCACCCATTTTTCCCGTCTCGTCCTGGTTCCCACCACAATCCCTACACCACAGTGGCTTGACATCAATCCCAAATTTGAACCTAGAACCCATTTTAGATCACTTACATCTTGGTTGTTTCTTGGCTTGGCCTTGGGCAAGCTTCTTCCTGTTGGTTTTTTTATTCTGGAGAATATCAGAATAAAAAAGGTAGGGAGAATGTGTGGATAGATAATAATGTAACAAAAGTTTTGAAGGAAGTCTTCCGTACAAGGAAGGAAATCTAAAGCATATAGTCATGATTCTGATTTATCTCAGTCTTTCCAGTTTCTAAGCTTGTACTCCCTCTTCTGTTGCAAGGACACAAACTTACATTAGGGAAAAATATATATAAAACTTTAGTGATAACCTTCAAAGTTCAAATTATATTATTGTGTAGATTTTTCCTCAGACCTGGGCATTCGATGGGGACAAGGGAGTGAAGATGTACATTTTCAATAAATCAAAATGGAGCTGGAAGGGACCTTGGAGGTCTTCTAGTCCAACCCCCTGCTCAAGCAGGAGATCCTATACAATTTGAGACAAGTGGCTGTCCAATTTCTTCTTAAAGACCTCCATCGATGAACCATTATGAGAACACTGATGGGGGAAGAAAGTGCATTTTATTTATTAAATTGATATGACACACCTCTCACTGTTACAAGCGACTCTTGAGCAGTACATTCTGACAACATACCTGACATACCTGACATATTTGTGTGAGATATTCTGGCACAGGTATGTCTAATTGCAGTATCTGAGTGATGCCATCATGTGAGAGGAATATTTTTGGCATAATCACAGTTTCTATATAGATGCCGCTGTCGGGGATACAGCTTTTCTTCTTTCACTGAAGTTGGTTTTCCAGGTATAATCTCTGATCAAAGAGGAATTGTCTCTGCCTTTTAAAAATTCTATTTATCTCTTAGTAAGAGTGGTGTGGTGGCCTAGAGGTGTGGCTCGCTCCTCACAATCAGGAGGCTGTGAGTTCGATCCTAGGTAGCGGCAGATATTTCTCTCTCTGGGCGCAGTGAGTAATTGCTGCGAACTCCACATAGGTGTCAGGGAGGGCATCCGGCCTGTAAATGCTCAGCTGCAATCAAGTTGACCCCACCCCAAAGCAAGGGATTGCAGGGTTAAAAGCGGGGGGGCGGGGAGCTCATTAGTGAATGTCATGTCTTCTGATTGGCCAGAGTTTCAAGTGAATGAGGGAAGGGATAGGGTTTGGTTTGGTTTTGGTTTTGGTTTTAGTTTAGCGTGGCATAATAATAAGAGAATATAATTTTTACCCCTCATTGAAGAATTTGATAGTCGATTATGATAAATAGTAGATTATGAAGATCAAGAAATAATACTGTTTTCTTTCTCTCTCTCTCTCTTCCGTTAGCCACGGTCTGCAAAAATTCTTTTCCTGTCGAGGAATCGCAATTGCTGTCGATTACTTTTGGAAACGTGGTCACAGGAAGATTACAGTTTTTGTCCCACAGTGGCGAACACGGAAAGATTCTAATATCACAGGTAGGGAATAAAAACAACTATATCTCGGACCTGTGGATTTAAGACAGATGCCTCCAACGTCATGCCTTCCACTTATCCAAATTTCAGCTTTCCAATAAGTGCCAGGCTTAAGCTAATAAATTAAAAGAAGAGAAGCTTTGTGACTAGAGAACGCAGCTAAGAACCAGCTGTAAGCCCTTAAATCTCCGTATTTGTTACTGGCTTTTTTATTAAGGATCGCAGTGCCAGAAGTGTTTTGAAGGTTAGATGAACTTACAGTAGCCATTGTGCATTGTGGCTTATTTGGTACCTTCCTACTGAAATAAAATACCAGGTGGTCCTCGACTTACAACCCACAATTGAGTCCAAAATTCCTTTTGCTAAGTGAGACATTCATTAAAGAGAGTTTTGCTCCGTTTTACGACCTTTCTTGCCACATTTGTGAAGTGAATCACTTAACAAATCACATTTGTTAAGTCAGTAACACAGTTGTTAAGTGAATTTGGGTTCCCCGTTGACTTTGCTTGTCAGACAGTCACAAAAGGGGATCATGTGACCCCGGGAACACTGCCACCGTCATAAATACAAACCAGCTGCCAAGCGTCTGAATTTTGATCATGTGATTCCCTGGGATGCTGCAACGGTCACAGGTGTGAACAAGGGTCATAAGTCACTTTTTTTCCAGTGCCGTCGTAACTTTGACAGATGGCTAAACGAACTGTTGTACGTCAAGGATTGCCTGTGTATCCATTTCATTCTCTTTCTTTTCTTTCCTTCTTTTTTCTTTTCTTTCCATAGAGCAGCATTTCTTAACCCAGCTCCAAGATATTGGCATTTTGGCACTTACCCCAGCAAGAATCGTATGTGGGGCTAGAATTGCATCTCATGATGACAGGTAAAGAGAGTTTGTTCCCGATTTCCACTTCTGTGTCTCTGGGTTGTTTGAAAGTATGTAATCACACAAAGGAAAAGGGAAAGATTAAAAAATAAAGAAAAATAATGAACAGAGTTCTACAAATTTAATACATGAATTAAATGTTACAATAACAGAGCCGAGGTGGTGCAGTGGTTAAAATGCAGCACTGCAGTTCAGCAGTTCAGCTGTTCAAATCTCACCAGGCTCAAGGTTGACTCAGCCTTCTATCCTTCCGAGGTGGGTAAAATAAAGACCCAGATTGTTGGGGGCAAGAGGCTGAACTCTGTAAACCGCTTAGAGAGGGCTGTAAAGCACTATAAAGCGGTACATAAGTCTAAGTGCTATTGCTATTGCTATTTTAAATTCTTCGTTATAAACAAAGTAAAAAAAAGACTTTACAGTTATAAAATCTAAATTTTCATTCTTGACTACTACATCTTTCTACCTTTTTTTTAATGTAGCTCTTTATTCTGCTCCTTTAAATGTTTCAATAAATTATTTCTTAAAAAAAAAGAATTTATTCAGCGCCTGGGTACAAATTCTCCCAAAATGTGTTGTAGATTTCTGCTGCACCTTGCTGAAAAAACTGGAGGTGTTATTGTTACCAATGATAACTTCAGAGAATTTGTAGACGAATCCCCAACCTGGAGGGAGATTATTCAAAGGAGGTACTTGCCTTTTTGATCGCCTTGCTGGTGTGTGTGTGTGTGTGTGTGTGTTTGTGTGTGTGTGTGTGTACAAATAAGTATAAACAGTGACATCTCTCTGTAAATATCGGGTAGCTACTTTCTTATCCATCATATGTAATATGGCTCAGCGGTCAGAGATGCTGAGCTTGTCAACTGGCAGCCCAAGTTCGAGACCCGAGCGCACGAGACGGGGCGTGCTCCCATTACTTGCCTCAGCTCCTGTCCACTAGCAATTCAAAAGCATCCAAATGCAAGTAGATAAATAGGTACCACTCCGGTAGGAAGGTAACAGCGTTGTATGTGCCTCGGCATATAATCATGCCAGACACATGACCATGGAAGTGTCTCTGGTCAACACTGGCTCTCTCAGCTAAGAAACGGAGATGAGTACGCCCCCTAGAGTCAGACACGACTGGACAGGGGAAACCTTTGCCTTTATTTTTCTTATTACAACCCTCGCTCTCTTCTGCTGCTGCATTAGGCTTCTGCAATACACTTTTGCTGGAGACATTTTCATGGTGCCGGATGATCCCCTGGGACGAAATGGACCTGCATTAGACCGATTTCTTCAGGAGGAAGCTAGTTTCAGGTAGATGATTTCTGGTGGGGAGTTCCCAAGCTCTTTTTTTTTTCTTGTCAAAAGAGGAAATTGAAATAAAAAAAATAAAAAAAGAGTTCTGGAGAGAACGGAAAAGATCACGCGATAAAGAAAAAAGACGTGACAGACTTAGCACAAGCAGGAGTGGCTCTTCTGTCAGATTTGTTTTATCTTTTGTTGCCATAACTGAACACACAAGGGGTGGGTATATTTGCATCACACACACACGGACGATTACGATAAACCTCGTTTAATCTTAGTAACAAGTCCTCTTGCATTTAGAAACGTAAGTTCCTTGTAAATATGACATTAGCCCTGATGTCGTAGAGCACGCAACAGATGGATCTTTGAGGCAATTATGTCAAAGGTTGACATTTAAGTTGTAAAACAAATTGCACCAAGTTACGAAGATCTAACAGTTGTTTTTTTTTTTAAGTTCTCTTGGCTGCTTATTTCAAATGATATAGGGCAGGGGTGGCCAAACTATGGTTCTTTGAGGATCTGTGGACTTCAACTCCCAGAATTCCTGAGCTATTTATTTATTTATTTATTTAGTGAGATTTATATACCGCCTCACAGTGCAAGCACTCTCTAAGCGGTTTACACCAGTAAGCAATGTATATTTATATTGCCCCCAACAATCTGGGTCCTCATTTTACCTACCTCGGAAGGATGGAAGGCTGAGTCAACCTTGAGCCGGTGAGATTTGAACCGCTGACCTGCGGATCAGTGTCAGCTAAAGTGGCCTGCAGTACCTGCCTCTAACCGCTGCGCCACCTCAGCTCTTAGCCTGCATGCATGGCTAGCTCAGGAATTCTGGGAGTTGAAGTCCACAGGTCCTCAAAGAACCATAGTTTGGCCACCCCTGATATAGGGTCTCCTGCTTGGTTGAACTAGAAGACCTCCAAGGTCCCTTCCAACTCTTTATTATTCTGTTACTCTGACAAAGTACAAATGAATGTAATTTTGACTGGTAGATGTCGGGTTCATTAAGGCTACAGTAAGAACAATATTAAGAGCCAATTAAGTGCAGTGGGTGCAGCTATCAGCCCCAGAAACCTGGGGAGTGTGAGGTCTAGTCCTTCCTGAGGCTCAAAGCCAGCTTTGGTCACCTTGGGCCAGTCACTCTCTCTCAGCCCCGAGAAGAAGGCAGTGGCAAACTACTTCTGATAATCTTGCCAAGAAAACTGCAGGGACCTGTCCAGGCAGTTGCCAGCAGTCAACATTGACTCCAGGACACCAAACCGGTAAGATTATGAGCTGTGGTGGCGCAGTGATTAAGAGTGCAGTCCTGCAGGCTACATCTGCTGCCTGCAATTTGGCAGTTCAAATCTTACCAGGCTCAAGGTTGACTCAGCCTTCCATCCTTCCGAGGTGGGTAAAATGAGGACCCAGATTGTTGCGGTTTGCAATAGGCTGACTCTGTAAACCGCTTAGAGGGGGCTGTAAAGCACTGTAAAGCGGTATATAAGTCTTAAGTGCTATTGCTATTATCAAATATTGGCTGTCTTTGTGATGACTGATGGTAGGCCATCTTAGATGGACAAGATTGCTTGTTTATTTACCAATCAAAACCTCTCATACTGAATGCTGTTCTTTTCTTCTCCAGAGCTAGGCCAACCCCGTACAGCCTTGCAAGCGGAAGCCATCTTCCTTTGGGGATATCCCCTTTCCTGATGCAGTCAGAAGGGAGCGGACAATTGCCCCCAAACCCCGTTTCTGGTCTCGTCCCTAACTTGCCTCGGTTTCCTGCGACGTCCCTGGTAAACTCCGGCCCTCCCCCATCTCCGAGATCGGCCACCGAAACGACCCATTTAAAAGAAGCCTTGAAAAAAATATTCCCGACTTCAGAGCAGCGGGAGAAGATTGAGGAGATCCTGGTGCAGCATCCACACATGAGAGACATGAATGCTTTGTCTGCACTGGTCCTTGATTTAAGCTGATGAACTAAAGCTCCCCCCAAAACTTTTTCAGTTTTGCAGTTTGGATTGTTAATGTAAAGAGATGCCTCTTGCGTTGAAGTCAGGCCATCTGTGAATAGTCAAAACGTAACCCTTTTGTATAAAAAACAAAAATGTGAATATTCAGAGGATTGGAGATGCCCGCTTTGTTCACTTAAGTTAACATTTTGTTCCTTTTTTTCTCTCTCTCTTTTGTTTTACAAATTTGTATTGCGTATTTTTTTGAATGAAAAGAAAAAAGTATTTATTAATGAGTTGGCTTTAAATCATTTGCAAGTTTGTTTTGAGAAGTGATCTGAAAGCAGCTCTAAATTCTACTGAAAGTAAATTCACACTTCCGGAGTAAATGGCAGTATAAATGGATTTTAATTTTTTATACATTGGACTCTGAGTAACTCCTTATTAAACTGCCCATTTGAGGAACCCAAATGAATGCCAGCAACTTGAGTTGCGCTCAATAGGGATGGAATGGGACAACTTGCCGTGGGACAATTCAACACTTTAATTATTGAAAATAATTTTTTTTTAAATACATTTTAATTTTTGTCATTCACCATTTCATTTTGTCCCTCCTTTTGCATCCTTTATTTAATGATTCTGTTCTATCGTTTCTTTGGTATTATGTAACTTTTGTCCTGCGGTGAATGGCGAGTTGACCGTGGCGAAATGGCCTAAATCCGTGCAGTGGAACCTCTGAAGAAATGGTGCAGGAGAACTGGTGCATCTTGCCTCCCCCTGTAATTTTTTTATTTTTATTTTTAATAGGAAGACAGATTGCCATTTAAGAGGACTTTGTAGAGCATCTCAGCAAACTGCTAAGTTCAAATAGCAGATATACCCAGAGAACCCTTGGTCTGATTCCGTACGCTAAGTCTTATGATGTTCTGTGCTAGAAACAAAACAAAAAAAGCAGATATTTCATTCCCAGGTTGTTTTTTTTAATAGGGTAATAAAAACATGGTGTTCTGTGACACAGCTGAAACAAACATAGCGTTTGCAGAAAATTTGTGCCTTTTAGAAGCTCTATAACAGAGGTCTTCAAACTTGGCAACTTTAAGACTTGTGGACTTCAATTCCCAGAAGTCCACAAGTCTTAAAAGTTGCCAAGTTTGGGGACCCCCTGCCCTAATAAGATCATCCTTGTCCATGTGTCTGGCCATAAGGATCTCACTTGATTGTAATGTGCCACTTATCATTATATGACAGTGATGGCGAACCTATGGCACGGGTGCCACAGGTGGCACGTGGAGCCATATCTGCCGGCACGCAAGCCGTTGCCCTAGCTCAGCTCCAGCACGGCAGCTGATTTTTGGCTTGCGCGGAGGCTCTGGGAGGACGATTCTGGTCTCCGGAGGGCCTCCGGGGTGGCGGGGGGAGCGTTTTTGCCCTCCCCAACCTCCAAGAAAGCCTCTGGAGCCTAGGGAGGGCAAAAAACGGGCCTACTGGGCCCACTGGAAGTCGGGAAACGGGGGAGTGGGGGGGTCACGCACGCATGCACAGGGGGGTGGGGCAAGTGGGGGGCTTTGAATTGTGGGTGTGGGCACGCACGAGCGTGCGATAGCGCGTGTGCGCACTATTTTGGCACCCGAGGGAAAAAAGGTTCGCCATCACTATTATATGATATCGAGAGTTCTGAAATCAAAGCTTATTTTTTACGCAACCTAGGAATGGATATCGGTGAACTTCAATAAGAAAGAGCAAAAAATATAAGGTGCAGAGTTGCACATAATACAAAATTTTACAATGGGCTCCTCTTGAAGGATATCTATGATTTTTTACAGGAGTCTCCTTGTAAATGAGACCATCGTTTGGTAAGCTGGGAACTTACGTCTTCATAGCATGTCAGAGATGATAATTTGCATGCAAATATTTCAAATTTGTATGGGATGCCTGCAGTTAAACCTGGGAACATGGATGTCCGAAAATCTGGAGAACTAAGAACAAATAAGAGCTGAACAATTTTTCTTTTGTTGCCTGTTTCTGCTGTTTTAGTGCAAGACACTCAACATGTGTTTCAGTTGCCCAGGAAATCCTCTCTGCTTCAAAAAAATGATAAGAGGTGTTCACCGGTTTGTTTATACTGTAGATGTGTCTACCAGCTCCTTTGTTTACTCATCCTTCACTAAACAAAATATTTTTGCAAAGAAGTTCATATCACGAGCAGATTGCACAATGTGCTCACGTAAAGAAAATATCTATAGACAGTATGAGTTTTTTGGACTATGCAACAGCTATTGACTTGGTTAATTAAGAACTCCGGCTAACGGTGGGAATACAGGAGCCAATCTTTAATGGTCCATGAAATAAAAGTCATTAAGGGGTGAATTGCCAGCAGAGTCTATTCATAGCAGGGTTGGGCTGACTTTGTTATTTATGAAAACTTATCACGGTCCATTGATGCTTTAAATTTACAAAGCGGTAATTTGTGTTAAGTCATCCTGAGTGTGTGCTTTTGCATAACAAGCCAAGTGTTTCGCAGTGCAATCTTGGTTTTTTTTATTTTTGGCAAAAGCCCTTGTGAGTTTTCAACAGTCCATTGGAAGATCACCTATGGATTAATGTGCTTTTGTGATTCTTTCTGGGCTACAGTCTAAAGCAGTTGGTAAAATGCATATCAACGGAAGTGTCAGGGTTCCAAATAGCATTCAAACTTAAATCAGAGTCCAAGGCAAAGTATTCCTCAAAGTTCCAATTTATTGATGAAGCCATGTTGGCACCTCCGTGGGAAACCCGAATCTGATGCTCCCAAACTTTCCCATCCAGTAGGAAGTTAGCACCCTTGTCCCACACCCCCAAATAGGTCACATTGTCCACTCATCTTCTGCCAGCGTGGCAGTTCCTCCTCCCAACTCTCTGAATTTCTTGAGTAAAATTCCAACGAAGTGGGATCACATACAGGATGTGAATAAGGACCTGTTTTTTTATTTCATTATTATTATTATTATTATTATTATTATTATTATTATTATTATTATTATTATTATTAATTATTATTATTATTATTATTATTATTATTATTATTATTATTATTATTATTATTATTATTATTATTATTATTATTATTATTATATTATTATTATTATTATTATTATTATTATCTTCCCACTGAAAGGAACACACAAAACACAAAAAGGGCTAAAGTTGCATTTGTAGTTTTCTTTACTTCAAAAAGGCCAGGGATGTCCAACCCTACTAACTTTAAGACATGGGGACTTCAACTCCCAGAACTCTGAGAGTTGAAGTCCCCAGGCCTTAAAAGTTGCCAAGGTTGCTTTATGGGCAAGATAATTTTGGTTGCCACAATACTAGAAGGCTCCCTACATTGGTAATCCTTTCAACAATTGCCAAGTACTTTTTCAAAATCTGCTGTGAAAGATAAACAAATGTGCAACATTTTTCTCTACGTGGGAACAAGATAACAGGCTTTTTTTCAGAATAGAGATGGCCGGAGCTAGCAATCTTTGATTACTAGATTAAGCTGTGAAGTTCAGAACAAAAAGTTTTCTGTTTGATCTGCACACATATACACACCCAAAAATTGGGCGGGGGAGAGAGGCAGGGGCATTTGACTTCTCTTGTTCATAGTCAAAGCAAAGTTGACCCAATCAACACAGAATGGTCTTAGGAAACCATTTCAGCTGAGTGAGCGAGGGACGAATACAAAGAAGTGTACTCAAGATTTGTCTACATCGAATGACCATTTGCCAATTTAACTTGGTTGAGTCAAAATTAATACGAGCGAAGTTCTGTTGTGAACCTCTTTCTTTAATGATACAGAGACTTGGTATGAGGGGTCCTTGGTGCTCTCTGAGCTTGCTTATTTCCTTGCCGACGTTTCATTACCCTAACTAGGTAACATCATGAGCTGCGATGGCACAGTGGTTAGAGTGCAGTACTGCAGGCTACTTCCGCTGACTGCCGACTGCCTGCAATTTGGCAGTTTGAATCTCACCAAGGTCAAGGTTGACTCAGCCTTCCGAGGTTGGTAAAATGAGGACCCAAATTGTTGGGGGCAATAGGCTGACTCTGTAAACCGCTTAGAGGGGGCTCTAAAGCACTGTGAAGCGGTACATAAGTGTACGTGCTAATGGTATCATCAGTGCTAGCACTAGCACAGATGATGTTACCTAGTTAGGATAATGAAACGGCTGCAAGAAAACAAGCAAGCTCAGAAAGCACAAATGACCTCACAGTCCTCCTCCTCCTCCCCTTCCCCCCATCCCCCTCCATCATTCCGCAAACCCTTTCTCCAGTCGAGAACATCCAAGAATGGGATGACACCGTCCCTTCAGCCAATGAGGACTGAGTCTGTCAAATTGTATATCTTCGCCATTGTGCCTCAATTCCCCCTCTTTGACTCAGTCCTCAGGCAAGAAAGGATGCGTGTTTTCCAGCTCCCATTCTTGAGGTGTTATTCCATCCAGTCATCAAGTTTCTAGTGAGTAATTCTCCCCTGCTGATTGCCATTTCATCTGTAATCGCTGGGTCGAGCGCAGCAAGAACCGGCTTCAGCTCTTGCCGCCTAGCCAAGCCTCCAGCCGAGGGCCCCTTGCTACAACAGGCACGGTTAACTACTGCGGCCTCAGGAGCGCTACTCTGTCCCTTTTTTTCCGGCTGTGGAGAGACAATTGCAGTCTGGCCACGGAGTTACCTCACAGATCCCTGAATTTCACTCAACTGTTCGGCCATTGTCCGGCCCGTTTTTCACCCATTTTATCGCAAAAACAGGTGTTTTTGCCTTCCCCCAGCCCCCAGGAGCACTTTGCAGGCTTCCCAACCCCCCTGCGCACCGCATTTTTGCGAAAAATGAGTCCATTTTTCGCAAAAATAGGACACGGGGCAGGGCTTTGGGAGGCCAAAAATGGCTGTATTTGGTGTATAAGACGCACCGACATTTCCACCCTCTTTTTGGGGGGGGGGGGAAGGTGCGTCTTATACTCCAAAAAATAAGGTAGATTTAAGATAAGTAATTGCTGCGTGAATTTCTTGGATCTCCTGTTACACCAGGTGTCCAACCTTGGCAACTTTTAAGACCTGTGGACTTCAACTTCCAGAATTCCCCAGCCAGCAAGGTTGGCTGAGGAATTCTGGGAGTTGAAGTCCACAGGTGTTAAATTTGCCTAGGTTGGAAACCCCTGGGTTAAATAAAGCCCTAGTTCAGCAGGTTGTGTGAGCCTATCCATAACAAAACTTTCTTTCGGAAACTCCTGCGGCTGAGCTCAGGTGGAAAAAAGCATATATAAACTATTGCCACCAGATGGAGGTAGAACCTTGAAAATATATGAAGAAGCTGGTCTGGACTCTGCAGCAGCAACCAGCAAACGGCCTCATATAGCTCAAAGTTACTGCAAATTTGGCAGGAATGTAACTGACTATTTGGGGCTTAAAAAATAAGAAACAGAAGGAGGAACAAAATTGTTCCCGTGTCCATCATATAAACCTCAAGAAATCTTGCAAACAAACACACATTCCACCAAGAGAATTCAGGCATCTTGGCAGCCAAAAAAATCTTGGTGGGATTTAGAGCAGGGATCTCCAAACTTGGCAACTTTAAGACTGTGGACTTCAACTCCCAGAATTCCGTAGCAAGTATGGTTGGCTAGAAAATTCTGGGAGTTCAAGTCCACAATCTTAAAGCTGCCAAGTTTGGGGACCCCTGATTTAGAAGTTACGGGTGGGAATGTTATGGGTGGGAAAGATAGAAATTTGCCTTCCATGTACTTCCTAATCCAGATCCCAGACTTAACCATCTCCAAAAATTCCTGATGAGGGAGTCAGGGACACAGAGGCCAAAAATGTTCTTTTATCTATCATTTATCTATCTTCTACATCTATCTTCCATTTATCATCTATCGATCTGACTATCTGTATCTCTATCCTTTTCTTTTATTTCTTTTTCTTTCTTTCCGCTTTCCTTTCTTTCCTTCCTTTCTCTTTTCTGTCCTCCCTCCCTTTTTTTCCTTTTTCCTTTCTTTCTTTCTTTTCTTTCTTCTTTCTTATCTATATCTACTCTATATCTCTGTCTTCTCTCTATCATCTGTCTCTTTCTTTATCCTATCTACCTTCTGTCTTTATCCTATCTACCTTTAGGTGCCATTCCAAGATCCCGTGATTTCATTTCTTGTATGCATAACCCAGTAGTGGGTTCCACTTACCATTGCTACCGGTTCGGGAATGGGAGTGCAAAAGCTTCTGCACATGCGCAGAGCATTTTTGATGACATCCGGGTGGGTGGGCAGAGCCTCCCGCCACCACTACCGGTTCGCTGAACCCACCACTGGCATAACCTAAACGCAGCCACGCTTCGCTCAAAGCAGAGCACGAAATTGATTAAACAGCAAGACTATGAACTCCTGGATCCTCCTCTATCTAATGCCTTCTCCCCTCCTTTATTAGAACAGCGGTCCAATCCAAACCCCAACGAAGACAAAAGAGCACCCCACGTTTTGAAGTTTCGCTGCTGGAGGACAGCAGATGGGAGCCAGCATTCGGGACATTGGGTGACAGGCTTCGTGGCCTTATCGAGATGTGTAATTAATCTTTCAGACCAGTCTGCACAATTGGAAGGACTTGATATTACTCAACCAAAAGCATTTGGCGTGTGTAAAATAATAGAAGGCGCTTGAAAGCTTTGTTTACTCTAAAAGGACCAAAGAGAACTGCCAGCAGATTTTGGTCAGAGAGCCAACCAACATTTTGTGGCTGCACTGGGGGGGGGGGCGTGTTTGTGGGTGTTGGAGAGTGTCCTTGGCTCATACTTGCCTTGTTACGCCATCATCTGAAAGATGCAACCCAGGCCTTCCCTGGAGAGATTCTTACATAATGTGGCACCAATTGCTGGCTTGCAAGAAGCCAGCCAAATGAATATTTCATACCAAGGGGACAGCAAGAAGAATAACTGCTGCTAGGTTGTGTTGCGTGGAAATAAACACACAGTACGCATATATCTTCACACAAGCTGTGTTCTGGGCTTGTTTCGACAAACTACCCAATGAACACAATTGAGCGGGGGAAAGAGTTCACACACTACACAGAACGCTAAGCTGACCGGCATTTGGGAAGGCAGCTGGATGGGTGGGGCCAAAAGATGGGAAGGAGGCAAGTTGGGGACACAAGTCTCTTCTCAGTGACGGCACTGACCCACAACCCATGCACCCCCCACAACCAGCACCTCACCTCCCAATCACCCTCACCTGATGGGACCTCCCCACAAGATCCATCACATGACCCTTGCCTGATGGGTCCCTCACTTGATGGGACCCTCACCTGATGGGACCTTCCCCATCACAAAACCCTTACCTGACAGGACCCACACCTGATCCATTAAAGACCCTCACCTGATGGGACCCTCACCTGATGTGACCTTCCCCATCACAAGACCCTCGCCTGATGGGACCTACACCTGATCCATTAAAGACCCTCACCTGACGGGACTCTCACCTGATGTGACCTTCCCCATCACAAGATCCATCACAAGACCCTTACCTGATAGGACCCACACCTGATCCATTAAAGACCCTCACCTGACGGGACTCTCACCTGATGTGACCTTTCCCATCACAAGACCCTTACCTGATAGGACCCACACCTGATCCATTAAAGACCCTCACTTGATGGGACTCTCACCTGATGTGACCTTCCCCATCACAAGATCCATCACAAGACCCTTACCTGATACAACCCACACCTGACTCATTAAAGACCCTCACCTGACGGGACTCTCACCTGATGTGACCTTCCCCATCACAAGATCCATCACAAGACCCTTACCTGATACAACCCATTAAAGACCCTCACCTGACGGGACCCTCACCTGTCATGTCCTCCCCATCACAAGACCTACTGGCCACAGAATGCCGTTATAAGCAGAACACCGACACTGATATCCCCTAAACTCCCCTGAAGATGTTACCTAGCCTGGTAACGAAACGTTCGGAATCCAAGCCACAAGCTCGAAGAATGGACCTCCACCCTCATCTTACAGCGGTTACAGATATTCGCCACTCTCGCTAAACATGTCTCTTTGTTTAGCAGTACTATGACCATTTTAGATTCAGAGTTCAGGCTTAAAAGTCAAGTCTCTTTCCAGCTTTGTATAACTTTTGCTAACTTGAAGGACTTATCCAGAAGGTTTTTGGGGGAGAACAATACATATAATTGTGGGCTGTTGTCTTCTTCTAGGAAGTTTCTTCAACTTCTCAGTCCAGTGTACAGCTCTGAGATTTTTCTGGTAATCCCCACTCAAGAACTAAGCAACCTATTCCTGGTTAGCTTCTAAACCCAGCCAGGATTAAGTAGGTACTCTCACCTGCTAATTTTCGTGGAGCAAAGCAGAAATGATGGGAAGTGTTGTCCACTTCCAGCTGTTGAGTTGGAAGTGGCTCAAAAAACTACAAAGGACAACATGTGGGTCAAAGGGTATCTGGGCAGGGGAGAGCGAGATAGTGGTTCATGTTCAAGAGCCGAGGTGGCGCAGCAGTTAGAGTGCAGTACTGCAGGCCACTTTAGCTGACTGTGATCCGCAGGTCAGCGGTTCAAATCTCACCAGGCTCAAGGTTGACTCAGCCTTAGAGCTGAAGTGGTGCAGTGGTTAAATGCTGCGACTGCAGGCTGACTGCTAGTTCAGCTGTTCAAATCTCACTAGGCTCAAGGTTGACTCAGCCTTCCATCCTTCCGAGGTCGGTAAAATGAGGACCCAGATTGTTGGGGGCAATATGCTGAACTCTGTAAACCGCTTAGAGAGTGCTGTAAAGCACTATAAAGCGGTATATAAGTAAAGTGCTATTGCTATTGCTATTGCTATTCTATCCTTCCAAGGTAGGATAAAATGAGGACCCAGATTGTTGGGGGCAATGTAAATATACATTGCTTACTGGTGTAAACCGCTTAGAGAGTGCTTGCACTGTGAGGCGGTATATAAATCTCACAAACAAACAAACAAACAAATAAATAAATAAATGTCCCACCCTTTTTTTCTGCACCCACAAAAGACATAGGGTTTCACTCATGAACCCCCCAACCAGTATCTTACTTTTGGGGGGGACTTCTACCCCATTCCACCTGTGCATGTTTCCTGCAGTAGGCTAAAAGGGGATGCTCTGAGTGAGTCATTTACCTGTTAGAGAATAGAGAAAGAAGCAGAGAAGATTGCGCTTTAAAGGAATTGATGGTATGGATTGACACACGTTTGTTTGTTTGTTTTGCTAAGATTGCTATTTTCATCCAGAAGGTTGAATGTAAAGCCTTCGTCAGAACCTGCGTCAAGAGAATTCTGATTTCCATTTAGATAGACGGAGATGGTCCTAAGGCACTTTCCTTGACATCCCCATTTCAAATTGCTTCAGTATTTTTACCTGGCCTTTTCTCCAAAAGCGACATGGCTGACTGAGGAATTTTGGGAATCGAAGTCCGCAAGTCTTTTTTTTTTTTAAAAAAAACATTTTTGTTATTAGGTTATTAAGTGTTATAAAATGCAAAATACGAAAGTAAATAAAAGCAGTGAGGAGGGACGGGACCACTTCAGACAAATGTTTATCCAATCTCTTCTTAAAAACTTCTAGTGTTAGAAGACTCACAACTTCTGGAGGCAGGTTGTTCCACTGATGAATTGCTCTAATTGTCAGGAAATTTCTCCTTTGTTATAGGTTGCTTCTCTCCTTGGTTAGTTTCCACCCATTGCTTCTTGTTCTACCCTCAGGTGCTTTGCGGAATAGCTTGACTCCCTCTTCTTTGTGGCAACCCCTGAGATATTGGAACACTGCTATCATGTCACCCCTGGTCCTTCTTTTCATCAGAAACCAACCAAGATGTTGGTCAGGCCAATCTCTTCAATTCATTTTTAGTTCAGTTTTTGTGGATAGCAATGGTTGCAGTCCAGTGGTGGTATTCTACCGGTTCGCACCTGTTTGGGCGAACTGGTAGCGGTGGGGGTGGAAGGCTCCGCCCACCCACCATCACGGATGTTCTGCACATGCGCACAAGCGCCGTGCGCAAGCAAAGCGAGCTCCCGCGCTCCCATGTCCTAACCGGTAGCGAAGATAAGTGAATACCACTACTGTTGCAGTCCCTCATTCGCAAGTCGAACCACAAATAGTTGTAGCAAATTGCTGAATATTGGCACGCGACGACAAAAATGTTAGCCACCACTGTTATAGACCAATCTATAGCGTTGTGTTACATGCAAAGTTATGGAATCAATTATAAACCAATCCATTGTTCACCACTTAGAGGCAAACAACTTGCTATCCGACAAACAGTTTGGCTTTAGGAAAAACTTGTTCTGTAATCTACAACTTTTGCACTGTAAAAACATCTGGACTACATCTTGATCAAGGCAAAGCTGTAGATGCAATTTACATGGATTTTTGATTTTGTAAGGCTTTTTGATACAGTTGTACATGATAAACTGCTGTTGAAATTAAACTCTTGTGGCGTTTCTGGTCCTTTGCACAAGTGGATTGCTGCTTTCCTATCTAATTTGGCAGCGATGTTGAGGTTGGTGTTGGGTGTTGGCCTTGGTCTTGGACTTGATTTTAGTCTGGCCACATCTACAGCTCAGGGGTGGGTTCTAGCTTACTTCGCCGCCGGTTTGCTTCCTCCTGCGCCGCGTGGCTGCGTGCACATAGCACGCCACATGGCCATGCCGCACGGGCACGGACACGCATGCACAGTGCTGAAAAATTCACAACTCCCCCCCAAAAGGCAAAAACAAGATGGCGGCGCATGTGCAGTGCAGGGGACTCGGCTTCTGCATATGCGTAGAAAAAATCAGCAAAAAATTCAAAAAAAAAATCCAAAAAAAAGATGGCGACATCCATGGACCAGCACCAACAGAACCAGCTCCGTGACATCACCAGCAGTTTGCTACCGATTCGGGCGAACCGGAGCGAACCGGGAGGAACCCACCTCCGCTACAGCTTTCATCCAGCCTCAGCTGTCCACTTCTAGATGCTTTAGTCTACAAAACATATTTTCATGATTCCAGAGCTCATCGAGGACAAGGACATTTAAAAGCCACCACACTGAGGAAGACTGATTATCTCAATAGACAGCACTTCGTACCTTGCCTTCAGAGCAACAGCCTGCGTCTCTGATCCGATCCGTTCAGGGCATTTGCTAGCACGGATTAAGATTTGATCTCATCGCTTGACGGGCCAATCGGTGAGGCACATTCTATAAGATTCGAAGCTGGTTTTCTGCGCAGGTGTTCATTTTTTACGGATGGCAGAAAATGGTGTGGTTTTACATTTTAAAACATTGCTGGAAAGCCATTGAAAGAAGCTATAGCGAAAGCTACCCAGCTGGCAGATTGTCACGTTACTTGGAAACTTAACGTTAGACGCTAACGCATTATTGAACCGATGCCAAGATCCTGATGCGCAGCCCAGGAAAAAAAAAGCAAAACTGAGAGTTTATTCTGGGATCCGCTTCGTAGCATGTGTGCCATCCTGGGAAATGCCAAGATAACAAAGACTGCATAGATAACCCAGTCAATTAGGAGTAATTGCTCAGTAGTTAGGATACAAGCACTCCCTTCATGGGGAGGGGGTTTCTTTACAAGCAGCATGGAGATTGGCAGAAGAATAAAAATAAATTTTGCAGCCGCAGTCTAGAATGCCGTATAGAGAATGCCACTTTTCATCGCCATCCAAATATCTTGCCATTCTTTTATTTTTAAATAAAAAAGATATTTCAGCAATATCGAACAAAAGAGCTCTTCGTGGGAGCTAGACCGATAGGAACAACTTAAGGGACGGCAGTAAAATATTAGCAGGTTGTTAAAAATTTCAACATTGTCCCAGGATTTTTTTTTGTTTAAAAAACCCAGTTTCCTCCCCCAATCTATCATGTTCAGGCAGCTGTTTACCCGATGCCACTCAAAAGATGGAGAGAAATAGCAGTTAATCAGAACGTCATGCTACTAACAGTTTGCAGCTTTTGAAGGTCTGATTCTCATTCTTACGAATTTTTTTTTAAAGAAATGGAAACCCATACATAGAAAACGATGCCGGGTGATTAATTCTGAAAAGCGTCCCCATGTTAAAATTGGTCTGGGGAAAATTATTGAAATTAACTGGAATTTCCTAGAGTCATCTTATCAGCAGAAAAGAACATTTATTGATTAAAGGTGTTGGTAGCGATGGGGTTTGGTCAAAGATGGCAGTCATGACGGCACCCATTAAGCCCTTTCCATTTTATCGAGTGTCATATGGGTATAGGTAGTCCTTGACTTACGACCACAATAGAGCCCCAAATTTATGTTGCTAAGTGAGACTTTTCTTCAATGAGTTTTGCCCCATTTTATGGCCTTTCCTGCCGCAGTTGTTAAGTGAACCACTGCAGTTGTTAAGTTAGTAACACAGTTTGTTAGAATATTCATGAACTGGGAGAGCCATGTTAACAAGGTCAGCCAATGATTAGGCATAGCAACTAAGTCAGCCAATGGGAGCTTGAACACTTCTGAGTCTGTGCAGAGAATCGAAACTGGAACTTAAGCTTAAGTACTTGTCCTCTCTGAACTCTGAACTAGAAGCTGCTTGTGTTTTACTTTTAACTTGCTACATTAAAAAAGAACTCTGCTAATGGTATTGTACACACACACACACACACACACACACACACACACATACACAATGTTTATAAAGAAGTTATTGAATCCAGCTGAATCAGTCATCTGTGTGAGCTTCTGGTTTTGATTTTGCAACAAACTTTTATACGGTTGTTGGGTGAATCTGATTTCTCCCCCCCTCCCATTGACTTTGCTTGTCAGAAGGTCGCAAAAGGGGATCACACAGGTTTCCGGGAAACTGCAACTGTTATAAAATGTGCCAAGGGTCACAATGTGCCAAGGGTCCGAATTTTGATCGCTTGAACCACGGGAATACAGCAACAGTTGTCAAGTGTGAAAAACGGCACTTTTTTCAGTTCCGTTGTGACTTCGAACAAGTCATTAAATGAACGGTTGTAAGTCGAGAATTTTACCTGTAGGCTAAATTGGTTTTTGTGCAATTTTTAATGGAAAACTTTATCCCGGCCTATCCTTCTAATAATATAATTCAGGAATTGTGTGTGTGAGAGCATGTGTGTGTGGCCGGTATTACACTGCACAGCCCAAGGTAAATAAACCTGGCAAACACCTCTTTAAAAAAAATGACTGTACTAAATTAAATTACAGTCGTAGATTCTGCTTTTATTAAAACAAAGAAATGATAGATATTTGCTCCACCCCCCACCCCCAAAAAGGTGTTATCCACTCTAATGATTCCCCCCCCCCTTTGCTCCATTGATTAATTTCTTAGCTCAATAACAATTGGCTGCCCTGGGAAATGTTTGTGAATATTTTATGCCATGTAAAACATCTGGATCCAATTTAGCCAAGCAACATTTGTGAGTTAAGCTGGCGTTTTGCCAAACCACTCCAGGCAATTCAGATGCTCCGTTTGCAATTTTTTTCTATTTTTTTAATTTTTGCTTGGGAGATAAATTTACTATCAATTTCGTTTTGCCGCAAGTTATTTAGGATGCATACTTGCCTCCGAGCAGTTAGTTAGTATCTTAGGGGCAACAAGGCGATGAAACCGCTACTTCAAAGTAAGGTTCCTCTAAGGTGGAATGAGCGAATTATTAGGGGATATCAATCACGGAGGGGAAAAATCTTAAAATTTCTTAAATCTGTAAAGGTAGTCTTCAATTTACAACCACAACTGAGCCCAAAATTTCTGTTGCTAAGTGATATGTTTGTTAACTGAGTTTTGCCCTATTTTACAACCTTCCTTGCCACAGTTGTTAAGTGAATCGCTGCAGTTGTTTTAAGTTAGTAACACGGTAGTTAAGTGAATCGGACTTTCCACATTGACTCTGCTTGTCAGAGGGTCACAAAAGGGGATCGTGTGACCCCGGGATGCCACAACCGTCATAAATATGAGTCACTTGCCAAGTGTCTGAATTTTGATCACCTGACCATGGGGATGTTACAACGGTCGTAAGCGTGAAAAAGACTCTCTTTTTTCAGTGTCGTAACTTTGAACGACCACTCAATGAACTGTTGTAAGTTGAGGACTTTCTATAAAGTGACAGGTCAGAAAAGGACATGTTGACTCAGATGGAAATCACACCAACAAAGCCATATACAACTTTGATAGACAGATAGAGATAGAGAGATAGATAATTATTTATTATACATTAAACAGCAAGGCAAATTGAGACTTTTAGAGTATTGTTTTTAAGGGGGGAATAAGCAACATAATGACTGTAATCAGAAATATTTTTAATAAGCATGTTGGTATAATGGGAAGGCACAATGGGAGGGAATTTAAAACTATGTAATTTTCCAATATTGCTTTTCTTTCTCTTTCATTTTTATTCCTTTTTTTATAAGCATAGAGATTTCTACTTTTGTTTTTTTTTTAATGACATAATGAACTTCAAATTCCACGAAAAAAATTATATCCAGAGTATTCTTTGTGCTGGCTTATGTGATAAAAATTAGGGGCTAAATTCAGACCATGTTCTAATGACAACATACCCTCTTCTATCAATGGAACTACTCCTAAGGTTGGATATAAGTCTATATATATATTGAGGGTGTCTAATTTCTAAATTTGTTTCAGTTACGTCCATTGTCACTATCTCATTCTCATTCTTCCTTCTCGTTCTTTGTTTTCTGTTTACCCAAGCAGTTTGCAAAAACTCTCCAAGGAACAAAATCCTAAAACGGGAATTCCTGCTCTTTGACAGACATCAGTCAATTCGATTGATAAAATAATAGATCAAAGACCAGTTCCGTTTGGCCAAGGCTTCATTTATCACCAGCAAATTGTTCCGGCTTTTTAATATCTAATCCTTTAAAGAGGAAGGTGCCGCTCGGCCAAAATCAACCTTTTGGGGCATTGCAGGGACTCATTCCAATTTTGCAAATTCTGCCGGTGCTGACAGGGATGAAATTCAAAATTTTCCCCAATCAGTTCTGTGGGCATGGCTTGGTGGGCGTAGCAGGGGAAGGATACTGCAAAATCTCCATTCCCTCCCCACTCCTGGGGGAAGGATATTACAAAATATCCATTCCCACCCAACTCCAGGGGAAGGATACTGCAAAATCCCCATTCCCTCCCCACTCCTGGGGGAAGGATATTGCAAAATCTCCATTCCCACCCCACTCTGGGGCCAGCCAAAAGTGGTATTTGCCAGTTCTCCAAACTACTCAAAATTTCCGCTACCGGTTCTCCAGAACCTGTCAGAACCTGCTGGATTTCACCCCTGCTTTTTGGGGCATTGCAGGACCTCATTCCAATTTTGCAAATTCTGCCGGTGCTGAGTTAGCAATTATACCTTCTCCGTGTCCCTCTGTCTACTTGGTTTTGCTACACTTGTGTCGTGTTAAGGACCAGCATAAAGGATACCAGTCTGGCTATCTTCTGATCCCCAGTCAGTAAGAAGGACAGACCTACAGCTCACTGCTTTCTGGTTATGGATCAGCTTTTCAATGCGTCTTCTGAACCTCTTGGGTCAGTTTGATCGAGATTTATTCCACACCTTACCAAACAGGATATTTATTTTCTTCTACAGAGATATCCCAAAGGTGCATTTTTCAAGAGGCAACTGGACTTTCTGGTTTTTCTTTGAAGACATTTCGCTTCTCATCCAAGAAGCTTCTTCAGCGTTGAAGAAGCTTCTTGGATGAGAAGCGAAACGCCTTCAAAGAAAAACCAGAAAGTCCAGTTGCCTCTTGAAAAAAGCACCTTTGGGACAACCATCACCTGGATGACTGAGAATCTCCATAGAATTCTACACAGATGTTCACAGATACTGAAGCCGAAACTCAAATACAGGTAGTCCTCGACTTACGACCACAATCGAGCCCCAAATTTCTGTTGCTAAGTGAGACTTTTCTAAGCAACTTAGAACTAAGGAGAAACTTCCTGACAGTTAGAACAATTAATCAGTGGAACAGCTTGCCTCCAGAAATTGTGAATGCTCCAACACTGGAAGTTTTTAAGATGTTGGATAACCATTTGTCTGAAGTGGTGTAGGGTTTCCTGCCTAAGCAGAGGGTTGGACTAGAAGACCTCCAAGGTCCCTTCCAACTCTGTTGTTCTGTTCTGTTCTGTTCTGTTCTGTTCTGTTCTGTTCTGTTCTGTTCTGTTCTGTTCTGTTCTGTTCTGTTCTGTTCTGTTCTATTCTATTCTATTCTATTCTATTCTATTCTATTCTATTCTATTCTATTCTATTCTATTCTATTCTCCCATCTCAAGCCCCTAGTATCTGTGGTCCTTCAGAATAAAGAACAGGCAGCAGAAATGTTGTCTCATTAATTCAGTACTAGATAAAAAGATATTCAGCACTATTGACAGAGGGGATTACAAGCAATGAAGTTTATCCTGAATCCTTACCTGCTAAAACATATTCAGAGAAAGGACTGGATCACTCTGAAGTGGAGAAGATTAAGAGGAAGGCAACGGTATTCTTCAAACACTTGAAAGGCAAAAGGGGGATTTATTTATTATTTATTTTGTGAGATTTATATACCGCCTCACAGTGCAAGCACTCTCTAAGCGGTTTACACCAGTAAGCAATGTATATTTACATTGCCCCCAACAATCTGGGTCCTCATTTTACCCACCTCGGAAGGATGGAAGGCCGAGTCAACCCTGAGCCGGTGAGATTTGAACCGCTGACCTGCGGATCACAGTCAGCTAAAGTGACCTGCAGTACTGCCTCTAACCGCTGCGCCACATATGGATACCATATTTATCTTTGCTTTACGTAATCTTGTAGCCTAGATATTTTAAACTACAACCTCATTGAAACTTCAAGCTGCTGTGTTCAATCCAAGGACAACAGAAGTTGCTCTTTTGTAACCCTGGTTATTGTCTTCATAGCTGGCAGATTTCGAGTTAAAAAACAACAACAAAAACCTGGAGAAATTAAGAATTGTTCAACAACGCAAGAGTTTGCCTTTGGAAGTGCCAAGTTCTCCTTTGCTGGAGATCCTGATATGGAAGTTGATGGGTGTTGGGACTATAGTCCTCAACTTACGACCACAATTGAGCCCAGCATTTAGGTTGCTAAGTGAGAAATTTGTTAAATGAGTTTTTCCCCATTTTACGACTTTTCTTGCCACATTTGTTAATAAGTGAATCACTGCAGTTGTTAAATTAGCCACACGGTTGTTAAATGAATCTGGCTTCCCCACTGACTTTGCTTGTCAGGAGGACACAAAAGCGGATCACGTGACCCTGGGACACTGCAACCTGTCATAAATGTGAGTCAGTTATCAAGCATCGGGATATAAAATAAATACATGAATACATGTCAGCTGCCAAGCGTCTGAGTTTTGATCACGTGACCACTGGGATGCTGCAATGGTCGTAAGTCTGAAAAATGGTCATAAGTCTCTTTTTTCACTGCCGTTATAACTTTGAACGGTCACTAAATGAATTGCTGTTAAGCTGAGGACTACCTGTAGGAGACCTTCAAAGCTCCCTTCCAACCCTGTTGAGCTATGTTCTAAAATTCAAGGACCATTGACTCTTACATTTCAGATCAGCGGGTTGGATTGGATGACCTCTAAGATCCCTCATATCTCTAAACCCTTTTGAATTCCCCGCCTGAAGCCGAACGAGGGACTTGTAGTTCAGACTGCCAAGTCTGCGCTGGGAAAAAGCTTTCGCTGAGCTTCCGTCGCTTGCCAATTTCTGGAGCGTTGTACTCTTCACGATAAAAGGCACTGCTGTTGGACGAAAGCAGAGCTATCGGAAACGCTGCCTAATTTTGTAAATATTTTCTCATTTTTACACTCGCTGAGCGAAGGCCCCTCAATTGCAAGTGAGAAAAAGGAACCACAATAATAGAGGATTGGGGGGGGGGGGGTTAGCCCCATTGGTGAGGCTGATGAATATTCAGGGGAAAAAAATCTTGCTAAATTTGTTTAGGCTCTTTGGAACACAATTCTTTTGCAGAGAATCTGATTTTGTGCAAGCAACCCAGATTTCTATTGTGAGGTTAAACCAGGAGGCCGAGAAAGGAATAGGGACCACTGTTACCTCTAAGGTGCACGGCCACGCGGCCGCGCACATGATGGGAGAACGGCGCACAAAGGTTTCTAACTTCCGCCCGCCGTTTTCTAACTGCAGAGGCTGCGTGCCTGCGCGGCCGCACACATGAAAGAGGGACGCCGCACGGCAGTTTTTAACTGCCGCACGCCGTTTTCTAATTTTACAGGGAACATTGATGGGGACTAGAAAAACCAGGGCCAAGAATTATAAATTAGTGGCTTGTTTATTTGTACTTCCCATTGACTGTTTATTGTACACCCCAAATATCATATTTACTAAGTATTTACTTAGTAAATATTTGCTAAGACTGTATTACTATTATCCTTCTCATCCTTCCTATAACCTATCTCGTTCTACTTAGGACTATAACCATGTTGCTTGTATCTTTACAATTTAGATTGTTTTATTTGTTTCCTAGTATGATTTGGATTGCTTATTTAGTATCCTATGACAATCACTAAGTGTTGTATCTTATGATTCTTGATGAATGCATTTTTATGTACACTGAGAGCTTATGCACCGAAGACAAATTCATTGTGTGTCCAATCACACTTGGCCAATAAAGAATTCTTATTATCAATCCGTTTTCCCAGGCCAAAAAAAATTTGAAGTGGCTGCCAAACAGCAGTAAATATAATTTTTAATACTATTTAAGTTAACATTGAAAATGCTAAGAGTGCTCAGAAAATGTAGCAATTAATATGCACATGAAGAGGTACAATACTATAAACAGAAATAAGACCTTATTTTGTGTAGGACGGATGCTTCCTGCAAACATTATATGAGTGTGAGAGTGTGTGTGTGTGTGTGTGTGTGTGTATGTATATGTATATATATATGTATATATGTGTGTGTGTATATATGTGTATATATATATATATATATATATATATATATATATATATATATATATATATACATATATATATATATATATATATATATATATATATATATATATATATATATATATATATACATACATACATATATACATATATACATACACACACACACACACACACACACACACACACATATATATATATATAAAATTTGTGCAATTTGTGAAGTATTTTTTTTACCTTTTTTTTTCTTTTCTTGATCTGGCATTCCTCCTGCTGGGTTGGCAGACTAAGCCACCATTGCCGGACCAATAAACCAAGGTTTCTTCGCAAGGAAGGGCGAACTCCGACCTAACCAAGACTCCTCCCTCCATCCAGCTCAGCCGGGCCCGAGTGCGCCTGCGCGTCAGGTGAAAGGAGGTGGGGGGGGAGAAAGCGGCGGCGACAGCAGACTCGGGAAGAGCAAGTGCCCGCGAGGCGGGTGCGCGCGCAGCCGCTGGAGAGCTTTTTCCCTCGCGCGCCCCCTCCCGCCTCAGCCGTGCTTCGGAGAGAAAAAAAAAGAGATCGCCTCGGTCGGTCGCCTTTTTTTTTTTTGTTTGTTTGTTTTTCGTCTTTTCCTTTTTCACAATCTTTCGCGGGCCGGTTCGTTCGCTGGTTCGCCGCGCCCGCGCGCACGAGTCTCGTCCCCTCCTCGCTTGAGGAGCCACGCAGCGCCCGCCGGCCGGCCGGCCCGCCTCCCCTCTCTCTCTCTCTCTCCCTCCTTCCCTCCCTTTTTTGTTTGTGTGTTTGCTGCCTCCCTCCCGCGCCACCTTTTCTCCTCCTCCTCCTCCTCCTCCTCCTCCTGCTCGTCGCCCTCAACGACGCCCGCTCGATCCTCGCGGACTCTCTGGGTGGGAGCCAGGCCGCGGCTCAGCCCAGCCCAGCGCCCACAGGTGAGGAGGGAAGCCTGGCCGCCGCGCCGGCTTCCTCTAGACCCGGCCGGGCCTGGCCTGGCCTGGATTGCGGCGTTCCCCTCACGCCGTGGCCTAGCGGCGCGCGCGGGCCTCTTCTGAGGGGAAAACAACGCCAACCGGGCCTGGCGAAGCGGAGGCGCCCGGGCCGCTACCCAGGCCTCTCACTATCTCTCTCGGCGGAGGGGCCTTTGCCTGAGGGGAACCCGGACCTGGCGGGAGGAGGAGGAGGGACCAGGCCGCCGAACAAAAGGAGCCGCTCCGGTGGCGGGGGTGGGGCGGGGAAGAAGGCGGCTGAGGCGAGGCTGACGAGGCCGAGACACGGGCTCTCTCGCCCTCCCTACGGAGGGAAGCAGCGGAGGGGAAGGGGAAGTCGATCAGAATAGAGCTGGAAGGGACCTTGGAGGTCTTCTAGTCCAGCCTCCTGTCAAGCCCCCTTTGCTTCCCCCGCCCCCACACCACACATATACATAATAATAACCCGTTTTATAGTTACCGGCAACTTGGTTTTTGATGGCTTGCAACAGGCCGCTCTTTTTGTGAGGCGGAGAAGCGGAAGCTAAAGTGTGACTCTGTGGGCATATAGGCACCCTTCTTGCTTTCTTATCTATCTGATCTCCAGAAGAGAAGGGGTTGGACTAGAAGACCTCCAAGGACCCTCCCAATTCTGTTACTCTATCTACAGTAAATTGTGTATCTTTACTATCTATACTGTCTGTCTATCTAATCTACCTACAGTAAATTATCCATCTATCTCAATCCATCCACAGCTTATCTACCTACCTACCTACCTAACCCCCCCTCTCTCTGCTGACCTGTTTGTATATTATCTATCTATCTGTCTGTCTATTCTTCTATCTTTCTATTTCTATTCATCTATCTACCTATCCATCCGCCTGCCTGCTTACCTGCCTGCCTCTCTCTCTCTCTCTCTCTCTGCCATCCTGTATATTATCTATCTATCCATCCATCTATTGATCTATTGTCTCTCTGTCTATCTTATCTATTCTCTCTCTCTCTCTCTCTCTCTCTCTCTCCCCCCCCCCATCTATATCCATCTATTCATCTATCTGCCTGCCTCTCTTTCTCTGCTGGCCTGTACATTATATTATCTATCTATCTTTCTTTATCTATCTATCTATCTCATCAAAGTTCTATCTATATCTATCTATCTCATCAAAGTTCTATCTATATCTATCTACCTACTTAGCTACCTCCATTCATCCTGTCTTCACTCATCCATTCATTATCTCTCTGATTTCTCTACTCTCCCTTTCTCTTAGTACTGTAGCCTTGTGGCTGAGAAGGACTAAGATGCCCTTTCCCACTTTCTTTTCTTTTTCTTTTCTTTGGGAGGCTTTCATCCTTATCCTAAAGAAATGAAATCAGGAATAGGGAGGGTGGGGATTGATAAACTTTCCTCCTTTCATTCCTGACTTTAGAAAACCTGCATCTTCAATCCAGGGGTTTCCTCTCTGGATGATGTATGAAGACAGAGAGAGAGAGATAGGAAAAGGGCCATGGGAAGCTTCATTGCTTCTCTTTTTCTGGGGCCATAAAAAAAAACAGCTGCCATTTGCTGGATGGCAGTTCTGTATTTTGGCTTCAAGGTAAATCCCACTGGGTGCTTTTGCTTGGGTGGAGTGAGGTTCAGAAGCTCAGTTTGACTGGGTAGATTGATTATTTGGAAGTAAATCCCACTGGGTTGAATAGAGTTTTCTCCCAGGTAAGTGTACCTGGGACTGTAGCTCTGGTTATAAGCTTTGGTGGATCTTTGCAAGCTGTCCTCATTCCTAATTGTCCTACCAGAGATCTCCTTTCTCCTTTCCACCTTAGTTCACGTCTCTGTTCTTGCACGATGCCATGCCTATCCACTACACATTGCTGTATGTTTCTTGATGTACATGCACAAGTTTATCTTGTTTATCTTATGTAGAATAGGAACAATTCACGACTAACATTGCATTGTGAAAAATTTGGCAAGTGCCACAGGTACTGAAACTGAAGGTGGTGAAATCTAGAAAACTTTCCATTTCTTCCCCTCCAAAAACAGATTTTTAAATGTCAAAGAGAGGGACAGGGGACTTGCGTGTGTAAAATAGAAGTCCAGCTATCCCTTGGGCTGTGCAAGATACTTGAATAATTTGGATCTTGGCCATCACTTTTAAAGTTAGCAGCATCCTTCACTATTGTGGAATCAATGGAATGCATGGGCACATTTTCTATTTTAACTACTGATGAGCAAAGTAACTCTTGTTCAATTCAAAACTTGTGCTTATGCTTTGAAAGATTCAATACATCTTTTTGTTTTATGTTTGTAACTTGTAATAATCTTTGAACCATATGAAAATGTTTCTTTTGGAGCAGATTTATAGAGTGGTGTTAAATGGTAACAGTAATTGCCTGTCTGAGTTTATTGTGTTCTTATTTTCTCATTTTTATCTGTTTTGTCAGTCTATATAAAAACATTAATATCGATGCTTGTAAAAGTGAGAGTAGCAATGCCCTAATGGAGCCAAACTATTTTGACAGATGAAGGATACTGCAGGAATACTGCCATATTTCAGGATCAGACTTTAAAAACAAGCTACTGGATACATATTGCATTGAGATTAATTTTTCATTTTTAAATTTAAAAATCCTGATCAGTTGCGCCACAGATTGATAGCTGATGTTAATTGTATACAAAGATAGCTCATTTCTTTTTTAGATACAAGTAATAACTTATTAAAAGAAAAAAAAGACATTCTAACTATGGAATTTGAAGGTAAACCCATTCCTCATTGAGACCTGTACTGAATTTGCTTTGACATTAATGTACATAGGATCTTAAGAAATGCCCACATATATAAACTGCAGACCAAATACAAATCACTTTCAGGCTCCTGATTATAGTTTGTAAGAAGATAATGAACATCACGGAAAGTTCATTTCAAACTCTCAGAGCTTTCCAAGATTCCGGGGAGATAATGCTGCACTGAAGCAAAATTGAGTGTACATCACTCTTTTTGCAGTTAATTGAAATACAAACTGCTCCACCAACATCACCACCCAAAAAACCCGGTAGAGGCGGGCACTTAGGTATTAAGTTTGACATCCTACTATTGGACGTAAAGCATCAGCTTGAGGAAAAGTGCCCCAAAATTGGGATGGATGCTGACCACAAGCAATTTGGACTTAAGAAATTGTTACTAGTTCTTCAACCTGAGTCCATACACTACCTATAACGTGGTAAGTTTTATTGTGATCTAGCTCTTACATTTTGTAGCCTGTGAGATTAGTTCTGTTATTTCAGTTTGTATGTATTTCAAGTCAATTCTATCCCGAAGTATCTTTTTAAAGGAGGATTTCAATAGCGTTGAAATGCATTTATTTATAGCTTACTTGGATAACAAATGTGGCTGAAGCATCATCAGTTTTGTTAGTACTGGATGGCAGACCACCAGGAAATATCATTGGAAGTGTATGAAAATGTATTTCTTATGAACCTGGAAGTCCCTTACAGCTTTTCTATAAGAAGCTGAAAGAAAATGTTATTTGGCTTGTGTAACGGATGTATGTGGATGGTGCAACCTCTATCTTTGTTGAATGGCTAATTGTTAATTCCAAGTTTCTTGTTTAATTTATACATGTGTATGTATCACTTTACATACTAAAGAGCATGCAATATTTGTAGAGCGATAGGATTCAAGAAAACTCTGAAACATTACTTTTCAGACTTCATCTTTGTAAGTGATATCCCCCGTTTCAGTTGAACTAGATTTCTGGTGACTTAAATTGGTTTTCTTGATAACAAGAAAGTGACTTGTCTTGTTTTTTCTTCAATGCTTTTTCAGGTTTTTAATTTAACTTACAGCACTGATATTTTCTAAAAGTGTCCCATTCACACACTAAAGGACAAGTAGTTGTCACATTTTGATATGTGAAACCCCCATGGAATATTCCAACAGAGTATTATTACAGGGCACATTACAGAAGGTGAAACCTCAAAAGCCCTGAAAAAGTCTCCATGACCCATCATCACACAAGACTTCCTCAAAACGGGGGATAGAGGCAGGAAATGAGAATGCAGTTTTGGAGCTGGCCTGACACAGAAAAGAATGTAGGTTTGAAAGAGGTGACATTTTTAAGACTCCGTTGCCATGCAATGACCTTCCTGTTAGGTGGTTCTCTGAAACCTCCAGTGCACATAGTAATAACTGTTACAGAGCCTGAAATGGCCTTCTAAACAGAAATATACTTTCAGTCTATCGCCCCGTCCCCTAGTCTCACAGTGCTATTTTTAAAAGTTTAGTTTATATCACTTAACCATTTAAAATTGCTTAATTGCCTAAATCCATACACCCTTAATACAGATGCTTATACCTTTAGGTTTAAAGCTATAGGAACCCTAGGAATTTGCAGCTGTTTGCTCCATGCGTCATCAGATAAGTCCTGTTATATCTGGTGCTATTCCTGGCATTCAGTGCATCAGAGCAACAACTTTTTTTTTTTGAAGGCTGCGTACTAAAAGTTAGTGACAGGAGAAGAAACCCGATTTGTTTTGATCTCACAGAGACCGAAGTAAAATTAAATACAGTTACTAGTAATTCTGTAATATATTTAATAATTTCTTTATGTTACATTAGCATTTAAAAACTTTTGGGGACATCCTTGGAGAGCTACTCAGGGCTTTCAAAGAGCAGGGGGTCTGTCTGCATCTCCTTTTGTCTGCCTGCATTGAACTGCAGAATGTGTTGTTCTCTGCGTTCCTTTATATTGAGGAATCCTGGAATTTAAGTTGATTTACTGAGATTTGGCTTGTTTGTCTTCATCTGCACGGTCCCAGTAGAAAGTATTGCTCACCTCTTTCAGGCTTGCATGTGTGTTTTAAATACACCTTAGTATAAACAGCCGTTTTCATGGGAAATCTCCTTAGCCTGTGTAAAATACTTTGTGTTCCATTCTTGGCATTGCCAGGTATGGCAGGCACTCTTCAGTAGCTGTCAGCCTGTGGGCAACATGGATAGAACTAGTAGTCTTACTAATCATAAAAGGGATTGTTTATTCCAAAATAATGTCCATGTTATAATTTAGTGAGTTGAGCTTATTTGGAGAGAGCTATGCAGTTTCCTTGCTATACAAGAGATTTACCACTGTCTCTTCAAGAATATTGTTTTGTTGACCCCTGGGATTTCCTAGTGGTCTCCCTTCCAAATATTAATCAGGTCTGATCATGCTTAGCTTCCAAACCCAGATAAAATCTGCCCCCTGCTGGACCTTTCTAGAAAGCAGGGGACTGTGTATAAGGAAGGAGAAGATAACAGCCTGGCTGCTGGATAAAGAGCCTCATTGGTTTCGCGGAAGTCTGCTGGCCTTGCTGCTCTTTCTGTTCCACATTAAACCATCTTTGCAGGAGGGCCACTAATTAAACTCACCAGCTGCTTGTTGGAGACAGTCTGGTCGTCAGATGGGGAGGGAGGAGTGCAGGGCTGTAGTTTGCATTTTGCCTTGAGCTCCTCTCCTAGCCTGGCTGCCGTTGGGGAAAGGCCCAGGGCTCCTTTTTCCCAGCCTTTCTTTCCCTGCATTAAGCAGGCTCTGCTTTGATGGATGCCTGCATTAGTTGACTGCATGCAGAGTCCAGCTGGTCATGTGAGGCAGATACGCCCGTTGGCTGGCCGGCCAGCCTGGCTCTTCCTTCCCTAGGCCGAGGTGAGGCACCGCCTCTATTCCGTGGCTCCCTCCCCGATGTGTACGAGGAGGCGAAGAATAGCAGACTCAGGGTTCCTTCAGCAGCCAGTGGCTTTGCTGCAGAAGGCACTGGGCTGAATTCTGGAGGAGCTGCTGCGGCTTTTGGATTTGTGCCGCCGTTGCTAGTTCTGACTCTGGAGATCACCCAAGATTACAAAAAGGCTGGGTTGGTGGAAGTGACAATGCAGGAACCATCCTAAGGAGCTTTTCTGATCAAAGTGGATCTAACTGGAGACTGGCCGGATTTGGAACTCCGTGACACTCACCTTTGCTTCCCTCCCACCTTCTTTTTCCCAATTGGTTTACGCTCAAGATTACTTCGGAAACTTTACTGAAAAAGAAATGTTGGGTTTCCACACCCTGGCCATGTTCGGGAAACCGCCTGCCTTTCATGGATTTGTGCCCCCTTCTGGGTATTGTGTTTGCGCTGGCTGTCTGCAAGCCTAGGAATTTCCAGGAGGGGCCTCTGTTGTGGATTGTTTTTGTTTCTATGGAGAAACGCAATGAGCTGTTTTACTCCTGATGACGGGGAAATCCGCCTTCAGTTTTTTGTATGCTTGGAAAGGAATCCTTGATACATGTCTGCCAGGGAATAAAAGCAACAAAAGAAAAGGTAGCACATTTCTAAGCTGACGTTGTTTGGAGTCTCATATTCAAGAGTTGTAGAAGTCCGTTGTGTGGCCCTGGCATATCACAGGCATTTGTCTTGTTTGTTTTAAAGAAATGTGAGAAACACCTGTAAGTTTTCAGCAGATGGTAATTTAGTTGAATTAGTCATTGTAAGTAGCAAAACCCCATACTGTATCACAAATAAAATCTTCACATGCTTTAAATGGGAATGGAATAATTGCCAATGTTTTGTTTTAGTTCAATATTCACTATATGTCTAAAATGTGACAAAGAAAAAGGAATCCCTATGTAATATGTTTGCAATACATTATTAAGTAATTGCATCAGTTTGGAATTTGGCATGCCCTGATACGATAATCCAAAGACATATAATAATAATTTGGCAATTTGTATTTGAATTCTTGAGGTCTTTCCAAGTATTGTGCCAATTAAAAATTATAATCTTTTATGTGGTTAAAAAATCTTGGACAAGAGTTCGTTCATAGTTGTCTAATTGTACTTGATTTTAATTGTAGTTGTACTTCATTTTTTTTCTAATACCAAAATAGAGCAGGATCCCCTTTCTGCTAGAGCAGAAGCCCTACAAATACTGTGCAAGATAGACTTTTGGAATCTCAACAAATAGATTGTATTCTCACATAATTGCTGACTGTTTAAAAATAGTGATTTTTAGTATAGGTAGCAAGTAAAGTTCAAGTAAAGTTTTGATGTGGTCAGAAAACAGATCTACATACATTGTGTAACATTGTAGATCTGTTTTACAGTTGGGCATGATCTGACACGCTCCATGATAATGAGGCAGGATCCCACATTCATCCACACCCTGTCATTTGTATTTTGAGAAAGTATACAAAACACTTAAAAGTTGTGAGTCACTGGCTAATTCTCTTGCTGGATAAAGATTAGTTTCAGTTCTCTACTCCCAGCACAGCAGGCTTTTGCATATACTGTATTTCCATCTGATATTGATACAGTTTGTTTTTGAAGGTTTAAAGATGGGGTGGGGGGAATGGGGAATACTTCCAGCTGTTAATAACTGGTAGTTTGTGTGTGCTAATACTTTAATTGATATAATATTAAATCTGGCCTATAGATAAAGGGAGTAAGGAACGGTAATTGGAATCTCAGATTCTTTTTCTTGCATTACTTCGTTTAACTATTTGATAGTAATTTATACCTGGAATTATACTGCTTTGGATACAGAAGTGCTTTAAAACATTTTACAGTAAAGCATGACCAACAATAGTGTATAAGCCAGTACTTAGCAACTAACATGAGCACAATTATACTTAAAGAATTGGAAAATTAGGTTTTAAATAGGTCAAATAAAAATTTAGTACTTTAATAACATGCCTAGATTTTGCAGTTCTAGAAATGAAATATCATTTCAAACAAGCTAGATATTTCAGTTTGCAAAACATGTTTTTTGTAAAGCCAAATTGAAAGAAAGAGCCAACATACTGGTTAGGGTGCTGGACTATGACTCAGGATTAGATTCAGGTCCACACTCAGCCAGAAAAACTCACAACCTGTCCTTCATAAGATATTACAAGGATGAAAGTGGAGAAAGTTCTAGATGTGGCGGAAAGAGTTAAATGAATACATAGAAACTTGTCCTGTCCGGTTGGATGACTACAATGGTGATCAGTTTCATCCAAATGGATTAAGGATTATGGATTTGTCACATGAGGGCTTTCTCTACTGGCAAATGAGTGGCAATACAGAAAGCTACGGAGTTATTTTAAGCAAGCTCAATAAAACAGCCTGTAAAACATTTATACTAATATGTTTAATATAAAATACAATATTATATATATTGTTCCATGAGGCCATCCAAATGATCTAATTATAAATTGGCAAAGAATCTAGTTAGAAAACTTTTCTAGAGCATGTTCTTGTCAATATAGAAAATTTGTATGAGAATGGGGTCCCTTTCTCACTTTTCAAGAATCAGTAGATTCTTGATGGATTCTATAACTATAGAATAATACTCCTATAAACGTAGTGTGGGAATTGTTTCATAGCAAGTGTAAAACCGAAATGATTAATCTCTTAGCGTACGAAATAACTAGGGCTGAGCTTTGATAAACTTGATAAAAGTAGTTGGAAGCACTTGCCGTCTGATTAAAGGGTGTGGAAATGCGATTTCTAAATCACTTTACAGGATTGTGTATTATGAAATATGTGGCCTGGTTGAATATGGCTGTGTGTGTGTGATGCCCAGCTTTTTGGGTGTGGGTGCTTTACACAACAGGGTAACCAAATACATGTTTGACCATTCCCTCATTATAATACATTTTATTTAAGGAATGTCTTCTTTCGTCATAAACAGTTCTAGAAAAAAATTATTTAGAGTTCATAGGCAGAAGAGGCATTTCCTCTCTTTTAACAAAAAAGGAGAAATGCTATCCCAAGATGTTACATGCTGTCCTTGTCTTTTTAATTACAGCAGCTGAAATATGATAGTACTTTGCTTTAACCATGTTTTTTTTCAGAGAAATTTGCTGCCAAATAAATTGGGACATTGTTTTAATTTGAATACTTTAACTGCTGAATCCCACCCCATTAATTGGTTTCACCATACAGTACTTTTCTGGGGTTTGCAGATGCTTCTTGGCATGCACAGTGAGACTGTTACCAGCCTACTGAGGTTAGCTATATTTAAATATAGGTATTTAATAGCATTTCAGCCAGGCAAAACATGTAGCCAGATGGCCAAGGAAAATATTTGATGAAAATGTTCCGATTAGTATGAAAAACAAAATGTAAACTGTCAAGTGGTTGGAATGTGGCACCTTCAAAATACTGATATTTTGGTCCCACGTGTTTAGGAAGAGACTGCTTTTCCATCTTTTGTTTAAATCCCTACAATGCATAACATGCTGAAATGTTGGCTAAGGGTGCTGCAATTCCTCCTGGGCATAACGCCATTGCTTACCTCCTAGGTGTTTGTCACTAAGATGATGGCAGTTTTTGCATTGCAAGAGGCCTGGCAGAATAGCTAATTATCACCCAGGGTGTCTTGAGGAAAAGCTCTCAGTGTATCTGGAAGTAGGTTTCTTCAACAGCACGTAGCTACTCAGGAAACCTTTTTATTTTTAACTAGCAGCTAATTTGGAGATGTTGGAAAATCCTGACTGAGCTTGATTAGTCAGCAATGGGCAGTTCCTGTCAGAGAATTTCTCTGTTTGGGGTGGTAAAAAAAGATGCCAGAAAACAAGCAAAATTTGATTACAAACACTGCTAGATTTTGCTTAGTTTTGGCAAAAGAGTTTTGGCTATATTGTTGCGGTTCTATCTAGGGTGTGATTTCTATCACGAGTTTTGAACCTCTGGAAGTTTTCTTGATATTCCCAGTTCCGGGAATACGTACAGATCCTGTTTAATCAAGCAAATCATAACCAACATTTTGCCATACAAAATAATTTTTGAGTTACTCACTAATACCTTTAATTCACCAGTTTGTAAACTTCATAGATATTTGGGCTGAAATGCAGGCTTGCTTTAAAAAAAGAAAGAGATTAAAAGTATTCTAAATCAGTTTACTAGAGTTGGTATTTAAATAAGCACTCTTTTTAAATATTGTTTATTTAATAGCAATGCTGGAGAAAAAAAATGAGGAAAATGTTCCTATAGTGATTCCATTTCAGGTAAAACCTGTTGCTGTTATCAAAACCTCTTACTGTCTTTTAGAGCACCTTCAGAGCAGATTTGAGACCTCACTATGGAAGGTAACTATTTTAGCAGCTAGTAACTATGGAACATTTTAGAGGCCGTGCACATCTAAATATCAGCTGTTCACAGAGAGGTATATAACCTTTATTGTTCTCTTTATCACCATCTGAAAGCCACTGTGAGAAATGGTTGCACTGAGGCTCTATGGATCAGCCCATTGTTGAATTTGATCTTTTCCCCATAAAAAGTTTGAGATGATTGTTGCTAGTTAAAAGGAACTCACTTTGGTTTTTGTTTTGTTCGTTTCTTGCAGAAATGAGTCGTCAGACTGCCACAGCACTTCCGACAGGTACCTCCAAGTGTACACCGTCCCAAAGGGTACCTGCCTTGACGGGCACCACCGCTTCCAACAATGACTTGGCCAGCCTTTTTGAGTGCCCTGTCTGTTTTGACTATGTGCTGCCACCTATCCTCCAGTGCCAAAGCGGGCACCTCGTTTGTAGCAATTGTCGCCCCAAGCTCACCTGTTGTCCGACCTGCCGAGGACCGTTGGGTTCCATTCGGAATTTGGCTATGGAAAAAGTTGCCAACTCCGTACTGTTTCCTTGTAAATATGCCTCCTCCGGCTGCGAGATAACCTTGCCGCATACCGAAAAAGCTGACCATGAAGAGCTTTGCGAATTCAGGCCTTACTCTTGTCCGTGCCCTGGGGCCTCTTGTAAGTGGCAAGGCTCTCTGGATGCTGTTATGCCACACCTCATGCACCAACATAAATCAATAACAACGCTACAGGGAGAAGATATTGTTTTCCTTGCTACAGACATTAATCTTCCAGGAGCTGTCGACTGGGTTATGATGCAGTCTTGCTTTGGCTTTCACTTCATGTTAGTACTGGAGAAACAGGAGAAATACGACGGTCACCAGCAGTTCTTTGCAATCGTACAGTTGATAGGCACGCGGAAACAAGCGGAAAATTTTGCTTACCGCCTTGAGCTAAACGGTCACAGGCGGCGATTGACTTGGGAAGCAACCCCGCGATCGATCCATGAGGGGATCGCAACCGCCATCATGAATAGTGACTGCTTAGTCTTCGACACCAGCATTGCACAGCTGTTTGCAGAGAACGGCAACTTAGGTATTAATGTGACAATTTCAATGTGCTGAAACCCCAATCTGACATTTTCAGGGCCAGTGTCTAAAATAATAATAATAATAATCACCTCAATCCAAATCCGCTGCATTCAGTTTCGCAGAAACCGTGGTAAACATCTGACTGCTAGGTGTGAACAATTGGGAGGGAGAGGCCAGCATCAATGAAGGTAAATTAATGGGAAGACTGTTCAGGTGCAGGTAACAGTTGCATGTAATAACACTAATATATTTAAATGAGTCAGCAGTAAACCACTGAAATTTTATATATATATATATATATATATATATATATATATATATATATATATATATATATATATATATATATATATATATATATATATATATATATATATATATATATATATATATATATATATATATATATATATATATATATATATATATATAAATAATATAAAATTATATTATATATATATATACCCAAAATGGGCGCCCTTTTATATTAAGAATTGATTCTATGAAAAGTGCTGTAAAATAATTCTAAACTTCTTTGTAGATTAATTGTACTTTTGAAAAAGGATACTGTTTTGTGTTTTCATTTGTGTTTCTTTTGACTGACAAGCCATGCACAGCGGTTTGGGGTTTGACCGCTGTTTCTCCCCTGTTCCTTCCTTTTCTCCCTTGCTTTTTTTCTTCTTCCCAAGTCACTACATAGTATTGCTGCTGTTCTTGTATAAAAATTTCTGTGTATTTGCTAATTTTTATTAACTTCTAGTTTTTCATTAAATAAATGATTTCTTTCCTGTGATTCAGGGTTTGTTTTTTGTTGTTGTTTGCTTTTTGGAAGGGGACCTTTTGAAATAGCTTAGGGTATCATCTTCTGATACACCGCAAAATTGCTTATGGCTAAAGGTAGACTTCCATATATTGGTAATGTTTTTGGGGTGCTGTTTTGCCGCGAAGAATGGTGCATACAACTTGAAAAATATAGACACCATTAGACTAATTCCAAAATAGTCATCTTTTAGATTGTAGAGATCATTGCATTTTGATTTCAAACTTGATTTTGAATAAGTTATTTCATAATGTTCTAATTTATTTTAAGTTAGTGGGAAATTTGGGCCCATTTTCCATTTGGGCCCAATTTGAGAGATCTTGAAATATTTTGAGGTCATTCTTGTATTAATTGGCTGTGCAATACAAGAAAGCATAGTTTACAGTATTTGTAACTATAAATATAGGCCATTTGTTTAAAGGAGAAGAGTTGAAATAACCTGTTCTGGTCTTTTTAAAAAAATTCTGTCATTAAAAGAATTTCTGGCAAACTGAAATATCTTAAAGTGATGTTGGCTGGTCTCGTTTTGTTTTTTTCTTTTGGCAATAATGGAATGAAAGCAAACTAAAATGGAAGTATTCCTTGCAGTTTCACCCTTTAATGCTAGGATCCTGCAGCAGGATCCTTTGTGCCAAGGATCATCTTCCAGCAGGCTATTCTGTGAATGCTTATCTGCCTAACTTCCTTTGGGCCATTTATAGATGGGAACATCTAGGAGAAATGTGACGCGTGATCTCTCACACATTTTGTATTTGTTCCTAGAAGACAGGCATGTTAGCACATACTGCACCAATACCTTGTAAGTTATCTAAGATGAAAAAAAAATTCAGATGACTAAAGTAATCATCATCAATGATTCTTTTAATAGCAAACGAGATTTGAGGCAACAAAGAGGGGAGTGAATGGGGAAAGTACTGTTCACAGTAGCCCTTGACTTACAACCACAACTGAGTCTGGAATTTTGGTCGTAACTCGGATCGCCATGGGACTGGTCTCGATTTCACAACAATTTTTATAATGGTTCCTAAATGAGCAACCTTGGCCATTAAGCAAATCAAATGGTTGTAAGTCCAGCTCGTCCAATGGACATTTTTTTGCCAGAAAATAGAAAAATGCAATCACAATCGTCCTGAGATGTTGCAACTGGTTGTAAATGTGAGCCAATTGCCAAGCACCCAAAATACAATCACACGGCCACGGGGGAAAGGGTGCAGCAATCATAACTTAGAAGACGGATCATTAAGTAACTTTTTTCAATTCCGTCTTAACTTTGAATGATCGTTAAGTGACCAGTTATAAGTCAAGAACTACCAGTACGAGATTTAGGCTATTGGATATAGATAGGGATTAGCAAGGCATGTAAAGCCTCTACTTTATTAGGAATGTTTGGATACACCTGGACATAATATAGTTATGGAAAGTTTTTGTTTGCAGTGCATGTCATGCCTTGACTGCGAGGGATGGCATGTGCTCCAGGTACATAATAAACAAGTTGCATAGATAGCTATCGGCTTCATGACATTTGACGGTAGTACTAACCAGTTTTGACTTCAAAGGAGACAGCAGCGTTTAAGTTATGTAGGCTTGCAATTAAGCCTTTTGTTTAACGAGATCTCGAATGATCTTTATATCATTCAATTTTGAGTATTTCCCCTTTTTTTTATTCACGAAACTGCACAAAGTAGAACAAAGCTGCCGTACACATTTTTAGATGCCCACTGAATGCTCTCCAAGGGTGCATTTCTAGAGGAAAATTGTCAATCTTTTAAAGAAGTACTGCAGGGCCGGGATGATTTCACAAGCTTATTTAGGTCGTTATTTGAGTCAGCAATTCTCTCAGGGCAGCAGTGAAAGGGCAGTTGGACATGTGCCCAAAAATTTAGCTCGTTTTTTTTTTTTTTGCATACGATACTTAGGAACGCACCTTGAGTCATACACTACAGCCAACTGTGCTGGCTATAGCAACAGTACTTAACAAAACAATTGAACTCTTCTGCTAGTCTTGGCAAAGTGTATAATTATTATTCTGCCCTTTCACATGATATACGTACATTTTATACTTCTCAATGTACTCTGTGAATTCCCAGAGATTGCTATAAAAAAACTTGCTTACCTAGGTTGCTTGCATCATTACCTTCAAACTTGTAACCCTTGGTAAAAAGAAGTTGCTATAAGTTCAGCTAGTATGCTCGTACAATCAACCATTAGAGAGATCTGAAACAAAGCCTTTCCAAACTTTCTGAAGAAAGACCCTCTTTCCACACAATTATCTTTCACAGAAAATCACCAGAGAGATCTAGTGAACAGAAAATCTCTAGAGACCTACATGGATATTTACCTATGTAGTAGGCCTGTATTACTATGATCCTTCTCATCTTTCCTATTACCTTCTCCTATTGGTATTTTTGCTGTTTGTATATACATTTGAGAGCTTATGCACCAGAGACAAATTCCTTGTGTGTCCAATCACACTTGGCCAATAAACTATATACTATTCTAGTATATCTATAAAGGTAAAGGCAAAGGTTCCCCTGTCCAGTCATATCTGATTCTAGAGAGCAGTGCCCATCTCTTCTTCTTAGCCAAGAAAACCAGTGTTATCCAAAGACCTTTCTGTGGTCGTGGCTGGCATGACTGTACGCCGAAGTGCACAGAATGCTGTTATTCTCTGTGCGCTGCAGGAGCATCCAGCGTGGGTATTGGAGCAAGGAACGGGCTCACTCCGTTGCGTGGTGCTTGGGTCTCGAACCTAGGTTGTCAGCTTTTCAGCTAACAAGCTCATCGTCTTCATGCCTCAAGTATATCAATGCTCCACAACTTTTTCTCTCCCATTCTATCCTATGTTGGTTGTCTTGGGGCAATTATTTCAGTTGGCATGAAATCACGTAACCATTGCAGCATCCCCATGGTCATGTGATCAAAATTTGGATGTTTGGCAACGGACTCATATTTATGACACGGGGGAAGCCGGATTCACTTAACAACTGCGGCAAGAAAGGTAGTAAAACCAAACTCATTTAACAAATGTCACAACAGCAGAAATGTTGGGGTCAATTGTAAATTGAGTACGACCTATATCACCAAGGAAACGTTACTGTGCAGTTGGGAGGGGGGAATAGCCCCTAACCTCCCAGCGTTCCCCTTCTACATGTTTCCCAAGTCACTTCCTTTCACAAGTAAAATGTTGTGGAAAGATAAGTTGCCGAGCTTCCTGTTCCAGCACAGCCCAAGACTTATTTTCAGATTTTCTCAGATGTCATCAGACTGGCTAGTAGGAGGACAAAAGGTTGCATTCCTTAGCTGTGACAGTGGGAGGATATAAATTCCCACAAGATTTGCACTGTAGGATTAAAGGGAGGTGGAAATCTGTTGTGGATCAGGCCACTGTTGGAGCAGGAAGATCTACTCTAAGCAGACACCAGTAAAGAAGTAGGATTTAAGAATGATATCAGAAAAGGCAGGGGAGAGAGAGTATCGGGAGTGATATGTCTGAGAGATAAGCTCCTGTTGTATTTAAGATCTCTCTTCTCTAACGTCAGATGAAAAGGAAATTTAAGACTACTACAGCAATCAATAAGGAAGCTGTCCACCTCTAAAATAAGGGCTGCTTTAAAATAGCCTGAAATAATGCAGCTGGCACAGCAAAGACCTGAATTCTGGAATTCTTTTCCAAGGAAAACGCCAGCAAAATGGACTGAATGCTCCAGCCAGGTGGGAATTAAAGTCTACCACGACATCTTAAAAATGGCTAAAGTTGGGAGACGCTGGTCTTCAGGAGCAAAGCTACGACATTTTGTTACAGGTCATGCTTTTCACAAAAAGGAGAAACCTGTTTTGATTGGAGTAGAAAATGGTCAAGAAGAGTTTAGTGTCATGAGCTATCATATAGCTCAGGGGTCTCCAACCTTGGCAACTTTAAGACTTGTGGACTTCAACTCCCAGAGTTCCTCAGCCAGCTTTGCTGGCTGAGGAATTCTGGGAGTTGGAAGTCCACAAGTCTTAAAGTTGCCAAGGTTGGAGATCGCTGGATAGATTATACAGCAATATGGAGATGATATTGTGGTTAGCCTACAACAGACGCTTCGTTTAGGCCTATGTCCTAAATCCTAATCTTGCTCAAATCCAGGGTGTCTTAAAAGTTGCTTTTTCAAAAGGCAACTGGATTTTCTTTGTTTTTCCTGGAAGACTTTTCCCTTCTCATCCTAGAAGCTTCTTGTGACTGAACTGAAGAAGCTTCTTGGATGAGAAGTGAAACATCTTCAAGGAAAAACAAAGAAACTCCAGTTGCCTCTTGAAAAAAAGCACCTTTGGGACAACCATGACCTGGATGACTGAGAACCTCCCTGGACACTCAAATCCAGAATCTTTTATTTCCATGTAAGTAACTGTGAACTTTGGCTGGTTCTCAATGAATCCTCAAATTCATTTTAAATAAAACGTCTGCATTCAAAGCCTTTAAAAACACTGGGCAGCTGGTTTGTTTTTTTGGTGCAAAGGTTTTGGACCATTTTGATTTTGGAGAGTGGGTGAAAATGAATAGCAGCTGGCCTCTTTAAATATGTCTTGTTTTGCAAGCCAGCGCATTTTTCTGTAGGTGTTGATATATTGACAAAATAAAGGGTGCGCCAAATGGTACACACACACACACACACACACACTGACCCAACCGGTACCACTTGAATCTAGCATTGATCAAGTAACCCAAATGATATGAAGAGGTAATGATACTGAAAGGCTGTTTGTGACCAGAATAGACTTGCAGGACAAGCATGGAGTCTGAACAGCTGAAAGAGCAATAAATAAAATGCAGTGGAAAATGATCCAGCAGTTAAAAGTAGATTGATTGGCGGGCATGTTAGAGGAATACATACAATTCTACGCTCATTCTGGTTATACACACAGTTAATGATGTAATTAACTGTAGTGCTATTTCTGTGTCTGCTTTGCTTTATTTGAACAGTGACCTACAGCTTTGCAAGATTGCCCTGTAAAGTTGCTTAGATTTGCAGCCGGGAAGTAAATTAGAGTGTTGGGACAAGATCTGATTTAAGCGAATTACAAAGAACCCTTTGCACAGTTGTGTTCATCTGATTAGTGCTTCGCGGAGGAGGTCCAGTGAGTTGGCCCCCCCTCGAAATGGTACTTAATAGCATGTAATAGCATATTGTAATTTATTAACCTGTTTTATACTACTAGGTTTTGGCTAGGTTCACCATATATATGTTATATATTAAAGCATCCTAAAAATGTGTCTAAATCTTGCAAAAATGACCGTTATGCTGATCAAAGCGTCCTCAGAAAGTGTGCCCTAAAAAAAAAAGGACAAGGTGCCATCGAGCCCAAGTCAACTTTCAGCAGCTATATAGATTTTCTCCATGAGAAAAAAAATACGATTATTAAATAAAATTAGGTCAAAATCCGACGTTCACATTGGAAAGAGTACATTTGCTCGTAAGATTCAAGAATGCATTTGCTTGCGGATTACAAAAGAGTTTTACTCTGTGTCGCATTTTGCTTTCACACAACAAGCTGCCAGTTCGGGAAAAAGAACTGTCTTCATGGATGCCTCATTATCAATCAGCCAACATTTCATGATAGTTTAAAGTTATCTGCGCCGAGAACGTTAAAAACACTCAGCGTCTTGGGAGCTAAACGTTCTGTGGCTCTCATTGCACGGTTGTGGGATGTGTAGCTGAACCAGTGGTGGGTTCCCACCGGTGCAGTCCACTGTGTCATTTCGCTAGCGGCCCGCCGATTGCCCGATTTGTGCATGATGGCGCCGGTGCCCTCTTCACCAATCTGTCGCGCGGTGCCATTTTTCTTTCCAATTTTTTGGCCTTTTTTTGCTTCCTGCGCATGCACAAAAGCAAAATCTCGTGAGGAGATGCGTGCGTGAGATTTCGGCATTTTTTTGGCAAAAAAATCACCAAAATTGCACATGCGCGCGTGTCCCCTCATGAGATTTTGGTGATTTTTTGTTTCCTGCGCATGCGTGGAAGCAAACTCGCGTGAAGGGACACACGCACATAGCAAGTGTGCGTGCGAAACGTGATGATGCGTGTGCAGCGCACTGGTAGGCAGGTAAGAGGAACCCACCCCTGGGCCGAACACGCAAAGGAATCTCTTCAACTTCCACAAAGGAAGTTGTTTCTTGCAACTTCCTAATGCAGCTGAACTTAAATGGTACAACTTCAGTAAATGAACCCCATGACACAGTATATGTTGACAGAATTAAATTTTCAATGAAGCATTAAACAGCACCATTTGCCTGAAAGAAACCAATGGCTTCTTTGCTCACCACAATTATTAATTTTCAGGAGTTTAGAAACAGCAGCTGGGGCAGGAGCTAAAAACTCCATTTAGATATCATTGCAAAGAATTTAATGCTTCCTGGTGGCCTCACGAGCCACTTGCCTAATCCGGGATGTTTGGCATTGGCCAGTCCGTTTTCTGCACATTCAGACTTAAGAGTATATTTTCTCTGCACTGGCACTACAGCTGGAGGGAGGGACGCCTCTCAAGATTATGCTTGCGATGCTTCTGCCTTTACAGGAAAGGAGAAAGTTCTGCCTGGCAACAACAGTCATTTGACTAGAACTCTGACATTCCAGCAAAAAAAAAAATTCTCTATGTTCATTCACTGAATTTAACAGGTGGAAGAAAAAGGCTTTCCTGGAGGCTCATGTGCTTAATGACTGCTATGCTGTCTGTCCATGTGTAAATCTCTCTCTTAATAGCATTGGGAAATAATCATCATTAAGGGTTTAAGCATTCAGATCTATTCTCTGCAGAGCTACTATCCCCATGAATGCAGAGTAGGGCCAAACAGAAGCAGCAGTAAGAATTATCATTGTTCCCTTAACAATATTCCTTTTCTTCTTAAAAAATAAAAATAAACAACTAATGTCAGGTAGCCTGCTCTTGCCCCCCTTTAACCCGTGCTTGCGTTTACAGGCTGCTAGATAAATCTCGGCTTGATCATTCGTTCTTTCGGTCAACTTCATCCACTCGTTTTTTAGAGTTTGCTGTTCAAGAGATCGAGTCTGGCCTTTGTGGAAAACCCCCCATCGAAAGCTGAATTGAGGACGTCATCCAGGGTGCTGGCCATCACAAAACTGAGATCCTGCCGTACGTTGGCGGGGATTTCTTCAAGGTCCTTTTCGTTCCTTTGAGGGATGATGACGCTCTTCAGGCCAGCTCTGTGCACGGCCAAAACTTTATCTTTTATTCCCCCGACCTATGAAGTAGACAGGAAGAATCAGAATATGAGAGAGAGAGAGAGAAACAGAGAGAGAGAGAAAGAAACAGAAAGAGAGACAGAGAAACAGAGAAAGAAACAGAGAAAAGAGAAAGAAAAAGAAGAAAAAGAAAGAAAGAAAAAAAGAGAAAGAAAAAGAGAAAAACAGAAAGAGAGAAACAGAAAGAGGAACAGAGAAAGAAAAACAGAAAGAGAGAAAGAAAGAAACAGAAAGAGAGAGAAAAATAGAGAGAGAAACAGAGAGAAAGAAAGAGAAACACACAGAGAGAGAAACAGAAAGAGAGAAACACAGAAAGAGAAAAAGACCGAGAGAGAAAGAGACAGAGAGAAAGACAAAGAAAAATAGAGAGAGAGAAACAGAGAAAGAAAAACAGAGAAAGAGAAAGAAAGAGAGAAAGAAAAATAGAGAGAAACAGAAAGAAAGAGAAACAGAGAAACAGAGAAAGAAAGAGAAAGAAACAGAGAAAAAGAAACACAGAGAGAGAAAGAGAGAGAGAGAAAGAAACAGAGGGGGGGGGAACGGAGGCCTTTCAAACAAGAAAGGAGCCATTTGGGGAGTCATGTCAAGAGGAGGCACATTGCGTTCCCAACCTGGGTAATTCTCTCCTGTTAACTGAATTATAAACTAGGTTCAGGACAGCAGCTGCAATCTTTTTCTCTATTCAGAGAAAAAGACATGGCAGCTTCCTACTGTGTCTTCAACTGTGAGAGGTGGGAGGGGAAGCTAAGAGGAGGGGGGGGTCACAGGAATCCAAGAACTTTTGATAAATGGGTTTTTACGGAAGGAAAGTTAGGATGTATAACAAAGGAACTCCAGCAACTCTATTTTTTGTGTTTCAATAGGAAGCTGGGGATATAAATACAAGAGACAAATCCTTTTGGTGCCCTTTTGTCTTGCACATCCTATCTAATGGGTGGGAGACCCAGTTTCCACTCCTCTGAGTTTTGGCAACCGTTGGATCCGTTAGCAAACTGCTTTGATCAGACTGTGTAAGAACTAACTTTCGCAAGAAGATGCTACCTTCTTTGGGATATATATATATATATATATATATATATATATATATATATATATATATATATATATATATATATATATATATATATATATATATATATATATATATATATATATATATATATATATATATATATATATATATATATATATATATATATATATATATAAAAAGAACATGCTGGCTGGGGAATTCTGGGAGTTGAAGTCCACGCATCTGAGTTGTCAAGGTTGAGAAACACTGCTCTATGGTAACGTTAGAAAACACTTCACTTTTATGGCCATGTTTCTTCATTGGTTTAGCCACCTATCTCACACAAAGTGGTGGGAAACCAAACCATTTCAAGGAGCACACATCAATCTATGAAATAACCGAAACAACACATTTCAAATTGTAAATGGGGCTTAGAGGGAGATGATTGTAGTGGGTGACAGTGCTGAAGAATATAATTCTGGAGAGTCTGGGAAATCTTCCATCCTAAGAATCCTCAATTTCTTTTGAGAAATGCCAGGATTTTAAACTCCTCACTTATTTTAGAAAACTTTCAATCCCGAGATGAACATGCTGTTAATTTACAAGAAATGACCTCTTTGGTGTGTTCATTAAGGAACGGGGAAGATGCTACAGACCATACCCAGATCTTTCTACAGCAAACAAGTTACTATTCTAGTTAAATCCTCCAGTATTGCCTGCACAGATATCTTCATCCTTTTAAACAGCGAGGTCAGGAATTGAGTGTGAAGTTTTTGGGATGCGAAGCACAGCCCCTAACCCTGAACTGTAAGAGTCCTTTTGCATGGGACAATTTCAAGGTACTGGATTAGAGGAAAGGTTAAACGAAGGCTGCTTTGCTTGTCCTTTGATAATAAAAGCTCTGGTAAGAAGTATTAATTTCAGAGAGGCAGAAACCGTCAGCGAGCAAGTTAAGCCAGTAGAAGCCACCACCTCTAGCTTTGCAAACACATTCACGGTATTCAGTTACTGTGCTAAGCCATGTTTGAATGAATCACAATAGACTTCAGTCAATGGGGCACAGAAAGCCAAAACTAACAAGCTTATGCCTTAATATGCTAAGTAAAGCCGGTTATTAAATGGCCCATTACTGGGTGGGAGCCGGTGGTTGGCTCTCTTCAGCTTTATCAGTCACATGTTGTATGGGGGGGGGGGGGTTACAGCTGGCTAAATTTGGTTAATAGATAATAGGTAGGTAGAGATAGATAGATGAGGATGGCAGGAAGGCAGGTGATAGATATATAATAGATAGATAGACAGATAGATAGACAGATGATTAGATAGATAGATAGATAGATAGATAGATAGATAGATAGATAGATAGATAGATAGATAGATAGATAGATAGATAGATAGATAGATAGATAGATAGATAGATAGATAGATAGATAGATAGATAGATAGGAGAGAGAGATTGATAGATGATAGAGGGGGGATGAGAGAAAGATGATGATGATAGATAGATAGATAGATAGATAGATAGGTAGGTAGGTAGGTAGGTAGGTAGGTAGGTAGGTAGGTAGGTAGGTAGGTAGGTAGGTAGATAGATAGATAGATAGATAGATAGATAGATAGATAGATAGATAGATAGATAGATAGATAGATAGATAGATAGATAGATAGATAGATAGATAGGGTATGAGAGAGATGATAGATAGATAGATGATAGATAGATGATAGATAGATAAAAGAGCCGAGGTGGCGCAGCGGTTAGAGGCAGGTACTGCAGGCCACTTTAGCTGACACTGATCCGCAGGTCAGCGGTTCAAATCTCACCGGCTCAAGGTTGACTCAGCCTTCCATCCTTCCGAGGTAGGTAAAATGAGGACCCAGATTGTTGGGGACAATATAAATATACATTGCTTACTGGTGTAAACCGCTTAGAGAGTGCTTGCACTGTGAGGCGGTATATAAATCTCACAAAATAGATAGATAGATAGATAGATAGATGATAGATAGATAGATAGATAGATAGATAGATAGATAGATAGATAGATAGATAGATAGATAGATAGATAGATAGATAGATAGATAGATAGATGAGGTATGAGAGAGATGATAGATAGATGATAGATAGATAGATAGATAGATAGATAGATAGATAGATAGATAGATAGATAGATAGATAGATAGATAGATAGATAGATAGATAGATAGATGAGGTATGAGATAGATGATAGATAGATAGATAGACAGACAGACAGACAGACAGACAGACAGACAGACAGACAGACAGACAGACAGACAGATCTAAGAGGGAAACAGGAAAGAAGCAATTATCTGCCTGTCTCTAAGCAGGTGTTCTCTGCTGCAAGTTACTGGCTGCCTTGCTGTAATCTATACTCATGCCAAGAGTTCTCTCTCTACATAAAGATACAAACCATATGCCACACATCCCTTTTTAAAAAAAACAACCTTGACATTTTTCCATCGCCCGTTCCAGGTTTGCGCTAAACACCACATATTCCCATTCTGAAAGGAGGTCCATTTTAATTAAGGAAATCTAGATGCTTAATCCGTACCCCCAAATTTTGAACCACAATGCCTCTCAAGAATGAAAAAATTTCCTGGGGCCATCTAGATGCGAACGGAGTCAGGAATCCCTTCCTTCACAGGCCCCTGATCTTAGCGTAGTGACATCACCAGAGCTTCCAGTTAAGCATCATCTGACAACGTTAAACCCTGCGGTTGCAAGAAATCGCCGTGATCTGATCTTCCCTAATCTCGCCATTGCCATCGGGATGCTGGCTTACTCCGATGCAAGGGAGCTGCACAAAATCTAATCTGCAGGAGCCCTGCAAAACAGAGATCTAATAAGGGAAGATTTCAGAAAGCTCTCTAGGAAATGACGGTTTGCCAGGATAGGGTATTCTTAGAATAAAGAAGGGAAAAACCGGAGCTGATCCAGGGGCGGGTAAAAGCTTTAACCATCATGATCTCTAAGCAATACTTACTGGAAGAACAAGTCCTCTTAGCGTAATTTCCCCAGTCATGGCTACATCTGAACGCACCAGCCGCCCACTGAAGAGGGAGGCGAGGCAGGTTACTATGGTAACGCCTGCAGATGGTCCATCTTTTGTGACAGCTCCAGCTGGGAAGTGCAGATGGATGTCTGTGTTGTCAAGGAGATCAAAACTTCCAGAAGCTTTAAGAAAGAGAAAGGGATTTGCAGATTGGTGCTAGGCCGCTCTTTGTTCTAAAAATAAATAAAAGAAACCCACCCCGGGGCCCGCTGGAAGACTTGAATTCCTAACATGTTTCCATTTTGGAAGAAAACCCGTATTTGAAAGGAGAAAGTGTGCCAGCCAAGGGAGGTAGTTGGTGGGGGGGGAAGAGGGGGGGGGGAGTGAAAAACACCTGCATCAATATACACACTTCTAGTCTTTAGAAAAGGGGGAAAAAATTAACCTGCCCTAGATGAAGATTAGATTAGATTCATGGCAGAAGGAAGTTAGCGCCTTTTTGGTGAGATGAGGCATGCTAAGGAAACCTTCACTAAAAACAAACAAATACCTTCTCTACCCTTCAAAATCACTACAATTTATTTATCATTTATTTATTAAACTTATTTGCCCTCCATTTAGCTCTCACGTGATTCTAGGCGGCTTACAATCAGATAAAACTATAGTATTAAAGTGAAGAGAGGAAGCAACGAAGCAAAAAATACATTAAAATGGGCAAGATATTATTATTATAATTGTTGTTCTTATCGATCATCACACAGAGAGCCAGATGTTCAGACTGGGTTTGGCATTTTTGTCTACCTATTCAGTTATCATCATCATCATCATCATCATCATCATCATCATCATCATCATCATCATCATCATCATCATTATTATTATTATTATTATTATTATTATTATTATTAATTACTACTACTACTACTACTACTACTACTACTACTACTACTACTACTACTACCCTGTTTCCCCCAAAATAAGACATCCCCTGATAATAAGCCCAATCGGGCTTTTGAGTGCATGGCAATAAGGCCAAGCGCTTATTTCAGGGTGCAAAAAAATATAAGACAGGGTCTTATTTTCGGGGAAACATGGTATTATTATTATTATCTTTTATGCATTAAAGATGAAACTCAGTCAAATGAACATTTAAAAATGTATCACAAATATCATTGACTGGTATCAATGATATCATATCATCATCACCATCACCACCATCATCATCATTATCGTATTATTGGTAAAAACTTAACAGTTCAAGTCCTAACCAAGGACCTAAGAGCTGTTAAGGTAGCGTCTGAGTATATAGGTAGTTCCGAATAATAATAATAATAATAATAATAATAATAATAATAATAATAATAATAATAATAATAATAATAATAATAATAATAATAATAATAATAATAATAATAATAATAATAATAATAATAATAATAATAATATTCACAATTATATCACAGCGGCCAGTTGTTTCGCCGGATTTGGCATTAATTACTAGTCGAGCCCCACCCAGGGGCCTAGGACGTCGTAATATATTTTCAAAGTATATGTGCGGAACCGAGCAGTGCGGCTTTCTGCATTTGACTGATGGTGATTTTGTCAATTTTGAGCTGTTCTAAATGTAATTCCAGTGCTTTTGGGACAGCACCCAGTGTTCCAATCACCACTGGAATTACCACTGTTGGTCTGTGCCATAATCGTTAATTGTTGTTGTTGTTGTTGTTGTTGTTGTTAAACTTATTTGTCACTTATCTTGCCCACATAAGCCACAACCTTCTCCTAGCATTGGTGATGCTTCATCCCAAACAAAAAAAGTGTGATTGTTAAATGACTGGTCTACAGATCTATAGCGAGAGGCCGAGAAAAGGACACATCGGGTTGGCACCAGCCTCCTCTACCATTGGTCAGTTGGTATCTCTTTGCGTTGCTCCGCAGCCAGCTGATGGCGAGGTGGGCCGATTCCTTCATGACGTCCCCCAACTGCCCGGTTAGGGTCAACTGGCCTTCCCCATCCATCCGACTGGCTTCCACAAACATGATCTCCCCGCCTAATGGTGTCCAGGCCAAGCCTATCGCTACGCCTGGTTGATTCAGCCGCACAGAGACCTGGAAGAAAGGAGAGGCAGAATGCTCACAAGTCATCCTTCTGCATCTGATCTGCATCTAGAGTTAAGCCTGCATGAAATTCTTGGGTACAATAGTGGCCAAAACTTGAAATGCTAAGCTAGGAGGACCCAGATAGTTGAGGGCAATATGCTGACTCTGTAAACCGCTTAGAGAGGGCTGTGAAGCGGTAGATAAGTCTAAGTGCAATTGCTATTTGCTTTGGCACACGAGTAACCAAATACAGCTTTTTCACGACTGGGTGGGCCAGGCTAGGCAGAATATAACTCGCTGGTTCTGAATGGTACTACAGACAAGCAATGTGCCTTACAGATAGTCCTCGACTTCCAACAGTTCATTTAGTGACAGTTCAAAGTTACAACGGCACTGAAAAAAGGGACTTATGACCATTTTTCAAACTTACGACCATCCTTATGGCCGTGGGATCAAAATTCATTTTGCCACCTCCTGACAAGCGAAGTCAATGGGGAAGCCAGATTCCCTTAACAACCGTGTGACTGGCTTTAACAACTGCCATGATTCACTTAGTAGCTGTGGCAAGAAGGGTCGTAAAATGGGACAGAGCTCACTTAACAAATGTCTCCCTTAGTAACAGAAATTTTAGGCTCAATTCTGGCTGGAAGTCGAGAACTATCTGTAGTTCTGAACATAAGCTGTGGTTTGAAACTTTAAAGCGCCGTGCAATTTGAGATGTAGACTATAAATGTCAGCACACACACACACACCCTCCATGTAGTCCAACTGCAGCTGTATCTGAAGGTCCTTCTCCAGAGGCTGCCACCTCATTTTGCCATGAAGATAGCAATTAAAAAGGACCTTTTCAATTGCAACTCTTTAATTATGCTTAGGGTCAGATCTAATTACCGCCTGGACGCAAGCTCACCAGGGAATCTCAAGGTTGCAGGAATGGAAGTACCGTAAGAGAGTAGACAACACCATCCCTAGCCCACCTCTCCACATGGATGTATCCGTATAAGTCCCAGAAATTAAGCTCACCTTAACTCTTTTATCTTTTAATATGCCTTATATATACAGTATATCACTGGTCCAATATCTGTGATACCTTTGAAAAATAGTTGTTTCAAATCCAGTCCCCCCCACCGCCAAAGCTTTTATTTCAGAATTCAACTCAACATATCCAGACTGCACGGCTCCCTTCCTTTCCCTAAATGAGCAAATTTTGATTCCGAAGTCTCCGCGGTTCCTTTTGCAGGAGCTGCGCAGTGCACCAGCCCCTGCGAGCTTACGGGCCTAAGGTATTCATTTTAAAAATATTTCATTTGGGGGAGGGGGGGAAAGGTCTTCTTCCCCTTCCAGAAGGCTAATTGATTCAATTAATTTTGGTTTTCGGTTTCTCTTCCTCCAGCCAAGCGCTGACAGGCAAACAGTCTTGGCCAGGTCTAGATTTCCAGCTAGTTATTGATGGCAGAGGGGAGGTCAGAGGTGAAAACTCTCCGAGCCAAGGAGGAGGAAAAAAAGAAAGAAAGAACGAGAGGCCCACGGCAAGCAAACAAACAAATGGAACCAAGGAGGAATGTTTTCCACTGGAAACCCCAAAAAAGAAAAAGACATGGCCGTTAAGTAAGGCCAAGGAAGCTGTTTCAGCACATATTGTTTGAGGCTGCTAGTGATGTTGGCCAACTGCTTTTATCTTTCTTAAACATTTAATCTGTGATTCCAAAGCCACCGGATCCCTTCTAGCCTGAGACCGATATCTTAACGGAGCTATCACAGGTAGTCCTCGATTTACAACTGTTCGTTTAGTGACCGGTTAGTGAAGTTACGATCGCGGTTAATTTATTTGGAAGGTGATTTGGCGAAAATAGACAAAAAAAGGAGGTAGCAATGGTTAAATGATATATACCGAAGGTTAATATATAACTGAATGGATGTATTCTTGTTTTTTATTGAAGGTATATATGTTGTGTTATATACATGTATTTGTTGGTGGAGAAAAAAAAATTAAAAATGTGCAAAAAAAAGAAAAAGAAAAAAGACAAACACACTTTGTGTTTGCCCCTGATGCCAGCTGTTTGAATTGAATGATTTTAATATAACATCGAGCATTCTTGGCCCCATGAATGAATTAATTGTATGGGACTTCTAAATTGTTGTTTTTAATGTTTTTAATGTTTTTAATAATTACTGTTTTTAATGTCTTTTTCCTATATTTATTGTTTGCATGTAGATTTATTGTTGTGAGCCGCCCAGAGTCTCTGTGGAGTGGGCGGCATAAAAGTGCAAATAATAGATAGATAGATGATAGATGAGAGAGAGAGAGAGAGAGAGAGAGAGAGAGAGAGAGAGAGAGAGAGAGAGAGAGAGAGAGAGAGAGAGAGAGAGAGAGAGAGAGAGAGAGAGAGAGAGAGAGAGAGAGAGAGAGAGAGAGAGATACTGTAGATAGATAGATAGATAGATGAGAGAGAGAGAAAGAGAGAGATGAGAGAGAGAGAGATTGATAGATGATAGATAGATAGAGGGGGATGAGATAGATAGATAGATAGATAGATAGATAGATAGATAGATAGATAGATAGATAGATAGATAGATAGATAGATAGATAGATAGAGTTGTTTTTAATGTTTTTAATGTTTTTAATAATTACTGTTTTAATGTCTTTTTCCTATATTTATTGTTTGCATGTAGATTTATTGTTGTGAGCCGCCCAGAGTCTCTGTGGAGTGGGCGGCATAAAAGTGCAAATAATAGATAGATAGATGATTGATAGATAGATGATTGATAGATAAGATAGATAGATAGATAGATAGATAGATAGATAGATAGATAGATAGATAGATAGATAGATAGATAGATAGATAGATAGAGATAAATAAATAAATAAACAAACAAACAAACAAACAAACAAAATGAGTTTTCACAAACTTCAGAGTTTACCATAGCAGTGAGGGGGGAGACTCTCTACCAGTCGAGCAAAAACCGATTTGCACAAGCCGTAAAGCCAACCAAGAAAAGCAAAGTTTCCTGAGCAACAGAAGAAAACCAAGAAGACATGGTACCTCCAGTTCATACATCGGTGGCCCCAGGATGTCCTTCAAGGCATGGAAGTCAATTAAAATGGGCATTTCAGGGGGCAGAGCTAGGTCGGAGGCGTCATGGAGGGTTTCCGATTTCGGCTCTTCGGCGATGTGTTCTTTCCAATCTGGAAGATAATTAAAAGGGAGAAAAAAATATTGATTGCAGCACCCCCCCCCATGGTCACGTGATCAAAATTCAGACGCTTGGCGACTGACTCATAGTTATGACGGTTGCGGTGCCCTGGGGTCACGTGATCCCCGTTTGCGACCTTCTGAAGAGCGAAGTCAATGGGGAAGCCGGGTTCACTTAATGACGATGCCGCTAATTTAACAACCGCAGGGATTCAATTAACAACTGCGGCAAGGAAGGCCATAAAATGGGGCAAAATTCACTTAACAAATGTCTCACTAAACAACAGAAAATTTGGGCTCAATTGTAGTCGTTAAGTCGAGGACTACCTATAATAAGACAAAATATGACTAAAACTTTGGGTCATGCATGCAATCCGGACAAGCAAACGTTGTTTAAAACCCGGCAGAATCTAATATTGATAAAAAAAAGTTGTGCTCCGTGAAAATGAATTCAACCTAAGCCAACTTCTGTTCCAGACCGGGATACAAGTTGAAGACAGACTGGGGTTCGATACCACATGAAGCCATGGTTTGTTGAATAAGCCAGGGTTCTTTCAATCAAAGCAAACTAACCACAGCTTCCTTAGCCAATTTCTGATTTCTTCTCCCTCTCTGCAGAGACCTGCTTTCACTTGGCGATTTTCTAGACTGGAACAAGCCACGAAGACATTAAAACTAACCACAAATAAACCATGCAGCCCATCTCCACACCCTGGCCTAAACGACAGCATTGGTTGGTAAAGCAACAATTAACTCTGGATTCAGCCTGATTTCTTGCCTGCACATGCACTACTATTACTTCCCCCAGCCTTGTTTGGACATTATGTTATCCACAAAAGCACAGTGGGCCAAGCTTCAAACAGTACCTTGGCCATAATACAATTTCCTTTTATTATTTTTGGCGTAACATGAGGGCCAAATGGAGAGAAAATTCACTTTTCAGTTCTGCTCTTGTTTAGTTCGGACTCTTGAATTACCAGTAATCCCTAACGGATGATTTTTTTTGATGGATTGTGCCAGGTTTGGGGTTCTTTTATGGCAGGGTTCTCCAAACACGGCTACTTTTAAGATGCATGGACTTCAACTCACAGAATCCCCAGCTAGCCTTTATAGTTTATAAGTAATTCAAGGTGGCGAACGTATCTAATACTCCTTCCTTCTCCTGTTTTTCACACAACGACAATCCTAAGAGGTGAGTTGGGCTGAGATTGACTGCCCAAAGTTATCCAACCTGCTTTTGTGCGCATGGCAAAACTAGAACTCACCATCTCCAGGTGATTGCCCCAAAATCACCCAGCCAGCTTTCATGCCTAAAATGGGACTAGAACTCCCAGTCTCCTGGAGATTGGTCAAAGTCACCCAGCCAGCTTTCATGCTTAGGTGAGACTAGAACTCACCATCTACTGGTGATTGGGCCAAAGTCAACTAGCCTGCTTTTATGTGTATAGAGGGACTAGAACTCCCCGTCACCTAGCAATTGGCCCAAAGTCACCCAGTTGGCTTTCATGCCTAAGGTGAGAGTAGAACTCACCATCTCCTGGTGATTGACCCAAAGTCACCCAGCCAGTTTTCATATCTAAGGCAGGACTAGAACTCACAGTCTCCTGGCGATTGACTCAAGTTACCCAGTTGGCTTTCATACCTAAGACAGGAGTAGAACTTACCATCTCCTGATTTCTACCCTGGTGCCTTATTAACCAGGACCTATTGAGGATTCAGCAAACCTCTCTTATTTTTGATGCCTACCCAACTGGAATTGGAATTGAAGCAAACTTTGACCAACCACAATCCGTGGCCGGTGAGCTGGATTCAGATTGATGGTTGAAGCAATGCATGTTTCCATGACAAATTTCATGTTCAGGACAAATCCGATTCACTATGGCATTGGCCCACAACAACAACAACAACAACAACAACAACAACAACAACAACAACAACAACAACGTCACGATGTGAATATTGCCAGTTGAGCACCTCTGCCATATTTCTAGGTTTACTGTATTTTCTAATCAAACAGACATGTGATATGTATTACTGCGCATGTGTGCATTCCAGGAGTCTCCTCTTTCCTTCTTCTCCTGTGAGCCTCGCCCGAGGCAGACGTGAATTCCTAGCTGAGAAGATGTAGCTTATTAAGGTTTATATTTTGTTACTTTTATACTGAAACAAATATTTTGCTAATTAGAATTAAATCCCGGTTTTATTTTCTAAGTAAGAATGACTTCAAGGGAACAAGATCCTTTTCGCCTCTGTAGGAATAAATTCCTACCCCGTCAAACAACAACAACAACAACAACAACAACAACAACAACAACAACAACAACAACAACAACCGTACTACTAGTACTACTACTATTACTTTTCTCCTCCTCCTCCTCCTCCTCCTACTACTACTTTCTTTTTTCTTCTTCTTCCTACTTTCTTTCCTCCTCCTCCTCTTCCTCCTCTGTTTACTATTACTACTAGTACTGCTTTCTTCTTTCCTCCTCTTCCTACTACTACTACTTCTTTCTTTCTTTCTTTCTTTCTTTCTTTCTTTCTTTCTTTCTTTCTTTCTTTCTTTCTCTTTCTTTCTTTCTTTCTTTCTTTCTTTCTTCTTTCCTCCTCCTCCTCCTCACTAATTTTTCAAACAAAGGGAAAACCCCCTTTGCTTGTTTGGGAGCCGGGAATGCGATTCAAATGCCAGCACCAGGCAAAGGGCAAATCCCCTCCCTGCCCATTTTGGCAGCTTCCCTTTCATTGCTCTGCTTTGCCGGCTGCCATTTTAGACCACACAAAGGCAAGCCGGTCGGCAACAGTTGTGTGGTAGGGTTTCCTCCAAAAGGTAAAAAACAAAGACCAAAACGGGGTGGTAAACTAAAAGCACACACACATAAAAAAACAACCCTTGAATTTTACACCACTTGGAAAACATTCCGCTTGCTGTTCCTTTCCTTGCTGGCAGCAATTTCCAGCTCCAGTTTCTACCCTGTAAATAACTTCTTTTGCTGAAATTTGGGGGGGGGGGGAGGGCGGGGAGGAGACACAGAAGACAAAGCTGCCTTTTTGTTCTGCGTTTAGTAGTAAACACGTCCCTCTAATGTTGCAGGGGGGGGGGGAATGCATCTGGAACTGGTGAGGCTTTGCAAGGGGATGAGAGTTGACTTCAGAATCAGACTAGAGCTGGAAGGGACCTTGGAGGTCATCCAGTCCAACCCTCTGCTCAAGCAGGAGATCCTGTACCATTTCAGACAGGTGTCTAGTCTTCTCTTAAAACCCCCCAGTGATGGAGCACCCACAACTTTTGAAGTCAAGCCGTTCCACTGGTTAATTGTCCTCACTGTTAGGAAGTTTCTCCTTAATTCCAGGTTGCTTCTCTCTTTGATTAGTTTCCATCCGTTGCTTCTTGTCCTGCGTTCAGGTGCTTTGGAGAATAGTTTAATCAGAATAGAGCTGGAAGGGACCTTGGAGGTCTTCTAGTCCAACCCCCTGCTCAAGCAGAAGATCCTATACCATTTCAGACAAGTGGCTGTACAATCTTTTTTTAAAAGCATCCAGTGATGAAGTACCCACAACTTCTGGTGGCAAGCTGTTCCACTGGTTAATTGTCCTCACTGTTAGGAAGTTTCTCCTCAATTCCAGGTTGCTTCTCTCCTTGGTTAGTTTCCATCGATTGCTTCTTGTCCTGCCTTCTGGTGCTTTGGGTAAATAAAGGGACTATCACCATTTGGGCTTGAATAAGTGGGCTATCACCATTACAGGTCTTTCTCGAGTTATGACCATAATTGAGCCCAACATTGATGTTGCTAAGTGAAACATCTGTTAAGTGGGTTTTGCCCCATTCTATAACTTTTTTTTTTGCCAGGGTTAGGGTCAGGGAATGGTAGATGCAGCAGAAACAAGAGCTCAATTGCACAGGGCAACCAGGTTTTGTATGTAAACCTAGATCAGGGGCGAGGAATGATGGTCCTCTTTACCATGGAATTCTGGGAGTTGAAGTCCGCAGATCGTAAAGGGCCCATCGTTCCCCACCCCTGACCTAGATTGGGGAAAAAATACCACAACCTGAAGCATATACACATGGATTTTTTTTCTGACCAGTCACATATGATGGAAAGTCCTCCACTGGCGACTACGGTACTTTGATTTGCCAATCTTGCTTTCAGGAGGGAATTTTAAGCTTTCCTTTTTTTTAGCTGGGCCTTTTGACTTAGGCTAAGAATAAATTCAACTCTTTTTTATTGCTCGATTCCTTCTCCTTTGGAAAGAAAGAGGGCTGGGAACAGAACTATGACATAAATAATTAAAATGTGCTTAAAAAGTTGCTTTCGAAATATATAGCTGCAATTATTAGATGCTAATGTAGGCATAGCCAGTAAGAAAACACGAGGAATATGCCAATAAAAATAATTGTGAAAGACGCGGGCTGACATGTTTCTCTCTAGAGTGCGAGTGTGTGAGTCACACGAACCTACGGGTAGCGAACTCTACATCAATATCTCTTTTGACACCCAAAAGAGTCCTATCTTTAAAAAAAAAAAAGATTTGAGGTACAAGTTCAAGAGGTTAAAATGTTCTCACTTGGCACAAAACTCTGTAAAAATACACCAAGTTTCCATATGGGGACAGGATATGTTCTCTTCAATGTCTAACATACTTTCAGCCAGACATTAAAAAAATCACTTCTCTAGAATAATGCTAAGTCTGCAGCCAATATAAATATGCCTGAATAATCCTTGAGTCTTAAATCTCAGGTTATATTAATATGTGTGCAACACAAATGGGCTCAAAGTTTTCATCATAATGAGGACAGGTATATTTTTCAAGAGAGCTTGTAAAGAATTCCTGAACGTACCTATTGTAAGTGTTGGAGCCCATAGATAAAATACCTGCTATGACAGATCAATTTTCTGTTTGTATGGCAAACCACTGGAACAAATACAAATCTCCAGCAATGCTATTGGGATCAAACTCCAAAACAAATCAGAACTGGATTTGGAAGGTGTTTGTTTTAGCCCCAAACAAGTTTTTTTTTATCTTGTGATGGACAGTAGATGGAAGGCAGAGTGAACAGGAGAAGTCTCTCCACAGCAGGGGTGGGTTCCTCCCAGTTCGGACCAAATCGCCCGAACCGGTAGCAACCCGCTGGTGATGTCACTGTCTGCGCCTGTCGGTGCACGCCGCCATCTTTTTTTTGGATTTTTTTGTGAATTTTTTCCCTTCCGCTGTTTGAAAAAGGGCCTTTATTTCTTCATCCGAAGCACAGATGATCAGCTCCTCAGCTGTGTTTCGGACTGACTCCTGCTTCTGCGCATGCGCAGAAGGCAAAATGCATGAGGGGACGCGCCCGCGAAATGTCGCGATGCGAACCGGTGGCGAAGGTAAGTGGAACCCACCCCTGCTCCGCAGTAACAGACACAGTTAAACCAGATATTTTTAATTCCTTTTTCTTTTCTTCCGAAAAATTATTAACTTGAAGAAAATGACTGCCTTACTGCATGGTGATTGGGAGGCTATCAAATATTAGAACATAGAATAATAGACTTGGAAAGGACCTCAGAGGTCTTCCAGTCCAACCCCCTGCTCGAGCAGGAGATCCTATAGCATTTCAACAAATGGTTTGTCACGTAATGAATATTGTCAGTTGTATGTCTATACAGGGTGACGCACCCCTATCCTAATATGATGGTACATTCCAATATAAGCAGAACACGTGATATGAGTGCACATGTGTGCATTCCTAAACCACCATTAATTCTCTTCTGCCTTAGCTGTTGACCGGAACGGTCGTGTTTTCTTAGCAAAGATGTAATTACTCAGGATTTATTGTTTTTGTACTCAAATAAATATTTTCTATTAGACTTTAATCTCGGTTTTATTTCTAACTGTCTGAATTCCAAGAAAAGATCTAAATCGCCTCTATGAGGTATTATTCTCATCTCAACATGGTTGTCCACAGTCCAGCCTCTTTTTGAAAGCCTTCAGTGATGGAGCACCCACAACTTCTGAAGGCAAGCTATTCCACTGGTTAATTGCTCTCACCTTTAGGAAATTTCTCCTTCGTTCTAGATTGCTTCTTTCCTTGGTTAGTTTCCAACCATTGTTTCTTGCCTTGCCTTTTGGTGCTTTGGAAAATAGTTTGACCCCCTCGTCTTTGTAGGAGCCCTTCAAATATTGGAACCCTGTTATCTTGTCTCCCTTAATCCTTCTTTTCTTAGACTAGACATACCCAATTCCTGTAAGAGTTCTTCGTACGTTTTAGCTTCCAGCCCTTTGATCTTTTTTGGTTGCTCTTCTCTGCACTCTTTCCAGAGTCTCAATTAATAACTAAGAGTTAATAATAATTAAGATCCAACGACCTAAGTGCTAGAGCCCACTGTAACAACATTGCCAAAAAGGCACTAAGAGTTGTTAATCTAATCTTGCGTAGCTTCTTCTCTGGCAACATTACATTACTAACCAGAGCATACAAAACATTTGTTAGACCAATTCTGGAATACAGCTCACCTGTCTGGAACCCGCACTGCATATCAGACATAAATACAATCGAGAGAGTCCAGAAATATTTCACAAGAAAAGTCCTTCACTCCTCCGCTCATAACAAAATAACCTTATTCCACCAGACTTGAAATACTGGGATTAGACAATTTACAACTACGTCGCCTCCGATCTGATCTAAATGTAGTTCATAAACTCATATACCAAAATGTCCTTCCTGTTAATGACTACTTCAGCTTCAACCGCAACAATACACGAGCACGTAATAGATTCAAACTAAATGTAAAGCGCTCCAAACTCGACTGCAGAAAATACGACTTCAGCAACAGAGTGATCAATGCCTGGAATGCACTACCTGACTCTGTGGTTTCTTCCCCAAACCCCAAAAACTTTAACCTTAGACTGTCTACAGTCGACCTCATCCCATTCCTAAGAGATCTGTAAGGGGCGTGCATAAGCGCACCAGCGTGCCTACCGTCCCTGTCCTACTGTCCTATTGTCCTCTTTTATCGTTAATTTTTACTTATGTTTATACAAATTACTACTATACATGTTTGACAAATAAATAAATAAAATAAAATAAAATAAGATTAGTATTCCGCTCGCCCCCGGATAGCAGCTTATGGGCTGGAAGCACAGCCTTTGAAAAGTAACACAGGAAGTGGGAAGCGAAGGGAGAAACTCACAACACATGGAAGATGAAACCCACCCCTGGCCTCAGAGATCAAATTGTGAGCCGAGCAACTGCTTCAGTCACACATTCACCTCTCAGCTAAGATTTCCTTCTGCCAGCAGATGTGGGGCAGATAATTCTCTTGTGCGCCGTGAGAGATGAACGCCAAAAAACCGGGAAACGGTGCAGTTTTATTTCAGCAAAGGACAAAACATATGCAAATCTAAAACTCAAAACACTGCAAGGCCCCTTCTTGGGAAACTATCCAAGCCAAGAAGCTGGTGAGAGCTGCCGGAGATTGGCCAGAATTTTTAAGAATATAGCACTTTATAGCACTTTACTTATATACCGCTTCATAGTGCTTTACAGCCCTCTCTAAGCGGTTTACAGAGTTCAGCATATTGCCCCCAACAATCTGGGTCCTCATTTTACCCACCTCGGAAGGATGGAAGGCTGAGTCAACCTGGAGCCTAGTGAGATTTGAACAGCTGGACTGCTGAACTAGCAATCAGCTGAAGGTCGCAATGCTGCTTTTAACTAACCAAGTTAAAAGAAAGGAGAAAGACGAAACAAAACAAAACAAAACAATAATAATAATAAAGCAGTTTACAAACCTCCTTCTGTCCCTTCCGAGCGATCCGGCCTTGTCACCTTGTGCTGGCTTTCAGCCACTTTGACGGCCACTGCCCGGCAAATGGCTCCGAGTTTGCGATCCAGAGAGCGCACCCCGGCCTCTCGGGTGTAGCTAGCCAAAAGCAACAGACAAGGATACCCTTTTCAGTGTGTGAACAGAAGCAAACATCACCCAGGGATCCTGGAGGGGTCTACAGAGGTTACTAGCTATCCTGAGTTTGGTGAGGAGGGGTCTGCAAATTATCTAAACTGCAAAACAATATAGGCCAAGGGTTGCAATAAAGCCGTTTCCGCACCTCAGGAGTTCTGCAAACGATGCCAATGGTGTTCCCTTGCAGTGGTGGGGGCAAAATGGACAATGAAAACATGGCAGAATTTGTTTATGGAGATTCTCGGTCATCCGGGTCATGGTTGCCCCAAAGGTGCTTTTTGCAAAAGGTAGCTGGATTTTTTTTTTCCTTGAAGACGTTTCGCTTCTCATCCAAGAAGCTTCTTCGCTTCTGACTGAATGGTGGAGGATGGAACGATTTACATTCCTTGCAGCCATCGTCCACCATTCAGCCAGAACTGAAGAAGCTTCTTGGATGAGAAGCGAAATGTCTTCAAGGAAAAACAAAGTCCGGTTGCCTTTTGAAAAAAAACATCTTTGGGAACATGGCAGAATTTGGCTGTCAAAGTAACACAAAGTTAGCCGTAGATGATAGGAAGCACACAAACTGGAAATGGTAAGCCAAGATCACTGATCATCCCTGAACTCTGCTTCTTCTAAGACAAATACCATCCCCACACACAAACACATTTCTGTTGTGTTGCAAATCTCTTTTCGGTTTCTGAAACCCAGAATGAGGAGGTCTGTTCAAAGATTCAGCATGAAAAAGTCATTAACTTTGCCTGTGGATTTAAAAAAAAACACAGTCTGCCTTTTCTGCTACTTATTCCACTAGAAATCATAGTTAACTGACGTTCAATATTATTGCTACTATGATTGTTATACCGTCTGAACTCCCAATGACTTTCGATTCTTCGAAAGCTCTTTGATAGTGCAATGTTCCAAATTTAGAACTACTCACTTCCCACAAGCAAAATAAGTAAATAAATAAATAAGTAGTACAGAATTGAAAATGCAGAAAATTATTACCGGGTGATAATCACCAGCGTTGCCTCTTGGGGAATCTGAATCTGTTGCGGAGTCAGACCGTGCTGTTCCAGCTGTTTTGGAATCAAATGCCGATGTGCAATTTCTATCTTCTCTTCTTGCGTGTATCCTTTGAAACGGTTCATGAGAAGAGAGAGGAGCCAACGTTTAGAAATGCCGTTTTAGAAGAAGGTTAAGACAGCAACCTTGGTTCGAAAGTAGAGACAGAACGCCAAGGCGAGATATTCCAGATGCCTTATTCTAGTTTTCGACTTACAACCAAGTAAGTGGGATCGCAATTCCCGTCGCTCAGCAAGTTCTTAAGGGAATCCTGTTCAATTTTACGATCTTTTCGCCCATGGTTGTTAAGCGCATCGCTGCAGTTGTTGAGCAAATCACGTGGTCATTAAGTGAACTTGACTTTCCCTCAATGACTTTATTTGTCAGAAGGCCTCCGGGAACGGAATGGGACAACTCACTTGAGGATGACTTGTCCCCAGCCCATTCGACCCCGGGGACAACGTGCCCCGAGACAACTCACCGCAGGAGAATCCAACAATGGAAAACTCAAGGGAGGGACAAGTAGAATTGCAGCTCACCCCCCCCCACCCCAGCCCCGCCTCCAGCCTCGAGGACTTCTAACCTGAGAAGATTCAAACCTAAAGGAAGACAAGGCCCGTTGCAATTCACTTGTTCCTCTCTTGAGTCATCCCGTGTTTGAATTGTCCTGTGGCGAGTTGGCCACGGAGAGTCGGCTGGAGTGAGCTGTCTTAGACCCCCCCCGCCCCGGGAAGGTTGCAAATGGCGATCACGTGAACCTTGGATGCTACAACCATTGTAAATCTGTCCCCTCTATTTGTACCCTATGACAATCATTACATATTTGTACCCTATGACAATCATTAAGTGTTGTACCTCATGATTCTTGATGAATGTATTTTATTCTCCTTATGTACACTGAGAGCATGTGCACCAAAGACAAATTCCTTGTGTGTCCAATCACACTTGGCCAATAAAGAATTCTATTCTATTCTATTCTATTCTATTCTATTCTATTCTATTCTATTCTATTCTATTCTATTCTATTCTATTCTATTCTATTCTATTCTATTCTATTCTATTCTATTCCTTGTGTGTCCAATCACATTTGGCCAATAAAGAATTCTATTCTATTCTATTCTATTCTATTCTATTCTATTCTATTCTATTCTATTCTATTCTACTGTACTCCACTCCACTCCACTCCACTCCACTCCATTCTATTCCATTCTATTCTATCTCTGAGATGCGTACTTGTGCGGACACACCTACACACGACTGTGATTCGTGCTTGGGTTACCTGGAACCTGAATGATCTCCATTCTGTCCAACAAAGCAGCTGGGATGGTGGCAGTGGTATTAGCGGTGGCTATGAAGAGGACTTGAGACAGATCGAATGCCACGTTTAAGTAATGGTCGGTGAAGTTATGGTTTTGCTCAGGATCCAAGACCTTTTAAAAGCGGAAACAAAACGAAAAAAATAAGTTGTTTTTTAAATGACCTTGCCTATTTAATTCGTCTCATTTAGCTAAATACGTATGGCTACGTTTTTTTTAATAGATCATCATGCAACACAAAAACGCAGATATAATTGTAGGATGATTTCTAAATAGTAGCCAAAAAGATCTTCTTCTTTTTTAAGGGCCACTTGGACCGAAGTGAGCAGAAGGCTGCCCATGGCAATAGCCTCTCCATATTTCTACATGTGCAGTATATTTCAAATTCTATTTGTAGTTTTAACCTCTTCAGAAGAAAATATGCTTCAGGGATGGAAAGAGAGTGAGTTCAGAGGAAGGCAATTGGGTCAGGGGGATTTTGTTTAAGTGGACCCTTGTAAAAGGACTAAGATGGTAGAAAGATGGACCATACCATTTCAGTCCAGAGATGGGACTGAAATGGTATGGTCCATATACCTTTCAGTTCTGTAACACTGAAAAGAAATTTGAGTTTTCCAACTCTCTTAGACGTCAAACAGTTCCAGAGCAGAAAATACAACCATGTAAAATTAGGATATGGATATACAGTAACTGGGGGGGGGGGGGGGGATTTGTTTCTGGGGTTTTTGGGGAGGATCCTCCCAAGATCTGTATGATCCTAGGGATGAGCTCTGTTACATTAAGACAGGGGTCCCCAAACTTGGCAACTTTAAGACTTGTGGACTTCAACTCCCAGAATTCTCCAGCCAGCATAGCTGGCTGGAGAATTCTAGGAGTTGAAGTCCACAAGTCTTAAAGTTGCCAAGTTTGAAGACCTCTGCATTAAGACATGATGAACAAGATCCACTCCCAATGGGAGGACAAGACGTTGCAGCTGCAGCTTTGTCTTGGAAGAAGGATCTCAACCCATAAATCCAGAGAATTTGTCGTCAACAAAACTGCTTGAGGGCAAGAGAAGACGACACCCAAAATGAATCACACGGGATTTAACTTTCTATAGGTGGAAAGAAGCCAGAAACTTTGATAGCTTTCAGAGCCTATTCTAAGATCTCTAGCAACCTTCCATAACTTCCAGATTGGTTGGGACTATACCGTCCAAGCCAACAGAGAGAAAGCTGCTTCTCAGAAAGGATTCCCAACTTTAAATTGATTGTGCTTACTAGCAAAATATTTATATGCTTCTTACAACCCATAAGCACACAACTACAGGCTAGTCCTCGATCTACGGCCACAACTTGAGCCCAAAATTTATCTTGCTAAGTGGGACAGTTGTTCAGTAAATTTTGCCCCCTTTTACGGCCTTTCCTGCCACCGTTGTTAAACAAATCACCGCAATGGTTAAGTTAGCAACAACGGCGGCTAAGTGAATCCGGCTTCCCCAATGACTTTGCTTGTTTGAAGGTCGCAAAAGGGGATCACAGGACCTTGGGACACTGCAACCGTCATAAATGTGAGTCAGTTGCCAAGCATCTGAATATAAATTACGTGGCCATGGAAATGCTGCAACGGTCATAAATGTGAAAAATGATCATAAGTCACCTCTTTTTAGTGCCGTTGTAACTTTGAAGGACCACCTGTATATGAGCATACAGATTATACACACAATCCACAAAATATGGATGATGGCCAGGAACCAAGCCAAAATGTCACCTCAGTATGTTGATGTTTGAGAGGGCAGCTCCTCCCGTAAATTTCAGGTACCCATGGAAGACTTGACACAAGAAGAGCTCTATGAGAAAGTTATGCCAGTCTCCCCTTTTAATGTATATATTTTTATATATTGACTCATTTAAATCTACTTGAATTTCATTGCTGCATCAAAATGATTTTTATTCTGTCTGCGAACCACTTCAAGAAACGTATACGGAAAACTACATAAACCACATAGGAGAAACAAGAAAATATCTACAGACCCCTCACATCATGGACATAAATTGTTTCAACTTCTACCCTCAAAACGGCGCTATAGGGCACTGCACACCAGAACAACTTAACACAAGGACAGTTTTTTCCCAAATGCCATCACTCTGCTAAAAAACTAATTCCCACAACACTGTCAAATAATTTACTATTACTATTATTCTTCTCTTCTTTACTAGTTTCAATAATAATAATAATAATAATAATAATAATAATAATAATAATAATAATAATAATAATAATAATAATAATAATAATAACAACAACAACAACAACAACAACAACAACAACAACAACAACAACAACAACGGAGTTGGAAGGGACCTTGGAGGTCTTCTAGTCCAACTCCCTGCATAGGCAGGAAACCCTACACTACTTCAGACAAATGGTTGTCCAACATCTTCTTAAAAACTTCCAGTGTTGGAGCATTCACAACTTCTGGAGGCAAGCTGTTCTACTGATAAATTGTTCTGTCAGGAAATTTCTCCTTAGTTCTAAGTTGCTTCTCTCCTTGATTAGTTTCCACCCATTGCTTCCTGTTCTACCCTCAGGTGCTTTGGAGAATAGCTTGACTCCCTCTTCTTTGTGGCAGCCCCTGAGATATTGGAACACTACTATCATGTCTCCCCTGATCCTTCTTTTCATTAAACTAGACATACCCAGTTCCTGCAACTGTTCTTCATATGTTTTAGCCTCCAGTCTCCTAATCATTTTTGTTGCTCTTCTCTGCATTCTTTCTAGAGTCTCAACATCCTATCTATCCACTTATTACTACAACCATGTTGCTTGTATCTTTCAATTATATTATTTTTATTTGTTTCCTAGTATGATTTGATAGCTTATTAGTAACCTTGACTATCACTAAGTGTTGTATCTTTTTATTCTTGATTAATGTATTTTATTCTTATGTACACTGAGAGCATATATACCTAAGACAAATTCCTTGTGTGTCCAATCACACTTTGCCAATAAAGAATTCTATTCTATTCTAAATATTGAAACTTATGGTTATGCCTCTTGAGGTTCCCTCAGTTTCTCATTCGGTATTAATTCCCTTAACTCCAGCCTACAACCGGCATTCTTGCGATTCATGCTTTTCCACTTCTGTATTTCCGACTCCTCCAAAGCTCTCACTTGAGATGTGTTAAGCGAGCCATGTTACGTTACTGTGAACAATTCTCACGTAATGCAGGATGGAACGTCCGCAATGCCTGAGCGACAGGCATGCTGCTGTCAACATAATTTATCCTTTCCATTATGGAATGAACAAACATCCGTTCTGCTTATCGGCGTGAATTATGGCCTGGAAGAGTGCTGCTAATTAAAATTATATATCACACATGGACGGTGTGGGGGCTTGAACATTTGTCAAAGACAGAAAGCCATCTCAATTAGCTTTTCTTACTACAACTTTTAAAATTAATAGAATACACTGAAAGAGTTGAGGGAGAGTCAACAGAGATGGATCAGAAGTTCTGCCAGACAGCTAATATATACAATAGATACAAACTTAAAGTAAACCGCTCCAAACTTGATTGCAAAAAATTCAACTTCAGCAACAGAGTGGTCAATGCCTGGAATGCACTACCTGACTCTGTAGTTTCTTCTCCAAACCCCCAAAACTTTAATCTTAGACTGTCTACCGTTGACCTCACCCCATTCCTAAAAGGTCTGTAAGGAGCATGCATAAGCGCACCAGCGTGCCTACCGTCCCTGTCCTAATGTCCCCATGTTTTCGTAAAATATCATGTACTCGTAACCATGCTTGTACATCTTATATATTCACAATCATGTTTATACTTTGTCTGTAATCATATACACGCTTGACAAAATATTTCAGCCAAATCACAGTCTGTATCCAAAGCTTGTTCCATAGCAATTCAAAATAGCAGAAAAGGCACCAGACAATTCTTCCTACCCCGTCTTTGTAATAGAAATCAGTTACTTGATCAAACTTAAGATCAAACTATCAAACTATCGATCAAACTATCGAGAAAGCTTAAGACCCAAAGGTGTTTTTTTCAAGAGGCAACTGGACTTTCTTGTTTTTCTTGGAAGACATTTCGCTTCTCGTCCAAGAAGCTTCTTCAGCTCTGACCAGATGGTGGGGAAAATCAAAGGATTTATACTTAAAGATTCCCCACCATCCAGTCAAAGCTGAAGAAGCCTCTTGGATGAGAAGCGAAACGTCTTCAAGGAAAAACAAAAAAAGCCCAGTTGCCTCTTGAAAAAAGCACCTTTGGGACAACCATGACCTGGATGACTGAGAATCTCCATAGAGAAAGCTTCGAGTTATTTGCAATTTCCAGCAGCATCCCTTCTCACAGAGTGAAGGATTCAAGACAGAATCACAAGCTTTGAACTGAGTTTGTTGGCATACAAGTAAAATCGCCCAAGGAAAAAAGTTGCTTTTTTCTAAGAACCTTAAATTAAGTTTTATTTAGCTTGACGTTCTCGGTTTTCAGTCACAGCGGAGGCTTTGCAAAAGTCATAAAGAGGGTGTGAAGGTAATAATCTGCCCCATTTATTTTACTATCAAGAGACTGTTTTCAAATACGGAAAAGATTCAAGGGGCTATTGGCGATCCGTTATCACCTGAGTGCAGAAAGAAAGATAAAATATCCTCTTCAGGCTCTTAGTTGCAATGTTGTTGTGGTTTGTGGTTTGTTTGTTTGTTTTGCATGAAAAATAAGACTAAAAAAAGAAGCTTTTGTGCATTCGAAATTCCTATTCCCATAACAGGCAGGATAATCTCTGCAAACATTTAGAGGCTGGCCGGTACTTTCTGCACAATTTCTCTTGTCTACAAATGTTCTCCATTAAGAAACACTTGGATTCCTTTCTGTCCACTCTGACCTTCAAGAGAGGACATCTAAATATAGAATGAATGTTCCCTTGTTGACGAACAGAACTGGAAATAAGAAGGCATTCCGCTCCGATCAAGCAGCCAATGCACCTTGACCTTAAGCAGAGACTATCAACACATTGAAAAATCCAAGCCCTTTCCCCCAGCTACATAGGGCAGAACATATTTATTTAACATTCAGACAAATTGAACCCCATTTTCCTGAACTCTTCAGGTGTGTTAACAGCCTTCTGAAATAGCGTAGCTGAGGATGGGTGACCATGCACTCAGGGTTGGAATTTAGGAAGCAAATGTATTACTGAGAGCATATGCACCAAAGACAAATTCCTTGTGTGTCCAATCACACTTGGCCAATAAAGAATTCTATTCTATTCTATTCTATTCTATTCTATTCTATTCTATTCTATTCTATTCTATTCTATTCTATTCTATTCTATTCTTTTCTATTCTATTCTATTCTATTCTATTATCTCCTCACCTGTATAAGGGCAGATTGTTGCCAAACACTTGTGGACCATCTTGACCATCTTAAGCAATTTCAGTAATATGAAATAAATTAATCTAGGGATGCCTCCTATAAAACAGGGGTGAGCAGGCTATAGTTTATTTTTAATACAACTCTGTGACCCACAAATCAGAGCATAATGCAAACATATGGTTACTTGGAATTACTCAGAAGAATTACGAGCTCGGGAATTTGCTTTGAAAGCCAAAATGAAATGCACAGAAACCACAATTCTTCCCCACACCAATAAAATACTGGTTATCCACACCCTCCACAAGTTGTTGTTGTTTTTTAAATAAATTTCAGCACTATGTAAAGATGGGATAAAACATTTGTTGCAGACACTATTTAACAACTAGTAATCGGAGATGTTAACAATCTACTTCAAATCATATAAAAGATCCAGATGTAGAATCTCTCTGATTTAGCCACGAGTGACTAATAATCCTCTCTAAATTCCTTGTCCCAACAGAGGCAGCTTTGTGAGATACCACACTGAGAAAGTAAACAGACTGACTTTTTACGCCTAATTATAACCATTCTTAACACCATAGCAATGCCAAGTTGCACCAAGCCATCCATCTTGTTTCCAAGTGGAAACAATGGTTTCCTAATACGATGGGATTGTAGTACTTGAGAAGTATTTCATGAAAAAAACAACAACTGTCTAATGACAAATGACTTGTAATTTTGTCCAGCACAAAATACTTGCTATTTCACCAATGCAGCTGAGCCGTGCTCCCTCTCTATTCCTGTTAAAAATAAAAATGCCCATCCTTAAGAATATTAATCCCACGTGCTTAAGTGCTTACTATCATGAGCTTCTGATTCAAAATAGCTATCATTCTTAACATGTTCTCCTATATTAACTTAATTGAACTTTTTTTTTAAAAGAAAATAATAAACGGTCTCCAGTTTCATTCCTCTACCACAGAAAGCCAATGTGGAGGCAGCAGGGATATTCTGCTAGAATTGATGAATGGATTGAAGCCAGCATGCTGTTCGTGTTACTTCAAAAAGCTAATCACTCCCCGTTTTAATAGTTCTAGGATAAACTAGAGACTGTCCTGTTCTGAGAACTCAAACAGACATCACATATCCAAAATGTAATATTCTTTACAACATCTTTTCCTTAAGAGGTGAAATTTACCTCAAACGTCTGTCAGAAAATCTATTTCACGGCTTCCCTATCTAGCGGCTAAAAGTTTAAAACAATAAATTACGGGAGGTTTTTGAGAAGAAATGGGACAACCGTTTCTCTGAAATGGTCTAGAGCAGAGGTCTTCAAACTTGGCAGCTTTAAGACTTGTGGACTTCAACTCCCAGAATTCCACAAGTCTTAAAGTTGTCCACAAGTCTTAAAGTTGTCAAGTTTGAGGACCCCTGATATAGTGTTTCCTGTTTCAGCAGGGGCTTGGACTAGAAGACCTCTAAAATCTCTTCCAACTCGATTATTCTTTTCTGTTCTTTTGTGTCAAAGATTTTAACTGGTAGTGCTGCAGCAGCCAAAGGCCGCTCCCTGGCTTTAAACCTGAATAGAATTGTTCTGTTTTTCTGTATAATCAAAGTGTGAAGCTCTGTGTGGTATTTGGAGTTAGAATAAACCCGGAAAGCTGGCTTCTTGTTTCTCAAATCAAGTACCCCTCTCTCAGGAAGACTTTCAAAGCGTTGGTCGTGTCATGCCATGGAGCACAGTCCTTATGGACCACAATCCTCCATGAAGCAGGGGGTTAGACTAGAAGACCTCCAAGGTCCCTTCCAACTCTGATGATGTTCTATGTTCTAGTGCAGGGGTGTCAAACTCAAGGGACGGGGGACGCATCCGGCCCATGGGGTGCTTAGATCTGGCCCACAGGGCCACCCTGGAAACAGCAAAGGACCGTCCCGCGGTGCCTCTGCCAGACAAAAAGTTTTCATTGGCAGAGGGTTGCAGGAGGCCATCGCAGCCGAAAATGTTTTCTCTGGCACCACAGGCGCCCCCGACACGAGTGACATCAAGCTGCGACGCCCAACCTGGTCATGCCCCCCCCCAAGGTCAAACACAACCCTGATGCAGCCCTCAATGAAATCAAGTTTGACACCCCTGTTCTAGTGTATTCCAGAAAAAACAATTACTGCCAACCCGCCTTCCATTGAGGACCTGTATACTGCATGAGTCAAAAAGAGGGCTGTGAAAGTATCTACAGACCCCTCGCATCCTGGACACAAACTGTTTCAACTCCTACCCTCAAAACGACGCTATAGAGCACTGCACACCAGAACAACTAGACACAAGGACAGTTTTTTCCCGAACGCCATCACTCTGCTAAACAAATAATTCCCTCACCACTGTCAAACGATTCACTAAGTCTACACTACTATTAATCTTCCCATCATTCTCATCACCCATCTCCTCCCATAAATGACTGCATGACTGCATGACTGTAACTTTGTTGTTTGTATCCTTACGATTTATATTGATATTATTTCCTAGTATGATTTGATTGCTTATTTGTACCCTATGACTATCATTAAGGGTTGTACCTTATGATTCTTGACGAATGTATCTTCTCTTTTTATGTACACTGAGAGCATATGCACCAAAGACAAATTCCTTGTGCGTCCAATCACACTTGGCCAATAAAGAATTCTATTCTATTCTATTCTATTCTATGATGGGTGTGCAACTTCCAGAATTTTGGTGGGAGAACGTTGGAACGGAGGTCCCGACCCATCTGGAGAGCATGAGGTCAGAATCCAGGGTCCGGTCCTTGTTTGTCAAACACGCATCCCAATTTTTACCTCAAGTAATGCAGCTGCGGGATCGCCTTGCAAGCTCTTTCCAAGCTTGTCCACCTCGTCCAGGAGAAAGACAGGGTTGTTGACTCCAACAGTCTTCAGGCCATTAATGATACGGCCAGGCATGCTGCCAACATACGTGCGCCTGGTGAAAAGGAGAAAATGGGAAGGTTGAAACGCAAGGCAATGAGAGCATTGAAAAAATTGAAGATGCGAGCACGGCTCAAGTTATGCGCACACATCATCCCACAATGGACGGATGGCTGCCAAAGTTGATGGAGAAATGGCTAAAGTGACTGCTTTGATTAAAGAAAAGAACACAATGCATTTTGTTTCCACTTGGAAACCACTTCTGGACTTTATGCTCGAGGTGGGGAAAAAAATGAAACTTTGATTTTGGGTTTTGCCGATTAGATAGGTTTGATGTTACAGAAATGGCTAGGATATGCTATTATATAGAAGTAAAAAGTTGAGGTTTTATGTTATCATCTTATTCACCAAAAGGAAGTCTGGAAGTCAATGCTTTTTTTCTTTTCCCCTTCTACCCTACACTTTTTTCTCTCCCCTTTTCCTCTCCCATTTTACCTTTATTTTTTTATACATTTTTGTATTATATGCTTTGCTAAAAATTAATAAAATTTTGAACTACAAGTTATGCAAGCACATCAGCAGGAGTGAGAAATTGCCCGGAAGGACAAAAATACACGGAATACGTCGTGATCTTGAAAACAACTTATACAAATGAAGTAACGACTATGAAAACATATCGTAGAGAATTGGATCAATTGTCCAGATTTATCCTCTTGACGGTCTCTCAACAGCCCCCAAATTGGGCATCTTTGTGAAATGGCCCATCATTTCTAAGTGTGGGCAAAACTGGACATTCAAACTTACTCGTGTGTGTTTTTGAATGCCAACTGATGGTGCTACAGATTTTCTTTACATTGTTAGTTTGATTAAACAATAAGAGGACCAGCTCAAATCTGAATCAAGAAGAAGAAAAAATTGACAGCTGGAGAACAGGCCTGTATATAAGAAGGGTTATATTCAAGCCTGATGATAAATATACTTTATCGTAGCAGAGATAAATTCAGTCTCTCCTTGGCACAAGAATGTTTTTTTATTTATAATAAAAAATGTGTGTGTATATGTGTGTATGTGCATAGAGTGACTTATTCTTACTTGCAATTTATGATAGATTATCACTAAAAACACCCAATAACTTCACGCAGTAAAACCTTAGCAGAGTTCATGAATTTCCCGGAACTAAATCTCACGCACACAAAACATAAATCAAGTAAGGTGGTGGATGATTATATACCCCGTGTAACTTTCATTTAGCTCAAATGATGGAGAAAATGCTGTGTTATATAATGAGGTGGCTAATAAAATCCAGCTGGGGAAGGAATGTTTTGCCAGACTCCTTCCCAGGACCCAAATGATGTCAGAGGGCAAGATATAAGCCAAGCTCCACCCCAAGGGGAGAGAGAGAGGAGGGGAGGGAAAGGGAGAGGGAGAAAAAGAGAGGGAGAAAGAGAGGGAGAGAGAGAAAGAGAGGGAGGGAGAGAAACAGAGAGAAACAGAAGGAGAGAGAGAGAGAGAGAGAGAGAGAGAGAGAGAGAAGGAAGGAAAAAGAGAGAGAGACAGAAACAGATAGAAAAACAGAAAGAAAGAGAGGGAGAAAGAGAGACAAACAGAGAGAAACGGGGGGGAGAGAGAAAGAGAGAGAGAGAAACAGAGAGACAGAAAGAGAGGGAGAAAGGTAGAAAGAGAGAGAGAAAGAGGGAGAAACAGAGAAACAGAGAAAGAGAGAGAGAGAGAGAGAAACAGACAGAAAGAAACAGAGAAACAGAGAGAGACAGAAACAGAGAGCAAGAGATAGGGAGAGAAAGAAAGGGAGAAAGAGAGAGAGAAACACAGAGAAAAAGAGGGAGGGAGGGGAGAGGAGAGAGAGAGAGAGAGAGAAAGAGAGAGAGAGAGAGAGAGAGAGAATCTCTTACTGCTTCTGCATTTTTTACCCCTCAGTGAGACAGATTAAAAACTTTTCTCCCGCACGGAATAGGAAAAATAATTCTTCAAAGCGGCTGACTTGTTTATGTTCTCCTGTGATTTGTTTCCCCCCTGTCTGTAGCATCTGAGCAGCCTGCCCAAAAGACTCAGAGGGTGTGTCCACGAAGTCCATACAAACAAGTTCCTAGCCCTTTAGGTCTATTATTAGACCTAAAGAATGTAGACAATAAAAGTGTCCTTTTCTTTTCCTTGGCCTGGCGCTGGCCTGGCTGGTTACGGCTACAAAGCCTCTGGGTTAGCTTGTCTCCCAGGATCGAAACACAAAACAGAATCAACATCAAACTTCTCCCAGACAGGATCCAAGTCTAAGATTTCTACCGTCGCTCCAACATGACTGGAGGAATTTAATAAGGATAGGTTGTTCCGAAGGGATAAATGATAAGAAACTTTCTAAGCTCGGGGCAAAACTATTTAATATCTGTTTTCACAGAACTGCAGTGACTCGCTTAACAACTGAGGCAAGGAAGGTCGCAGAAGGGGGCAAAACTCACTTAACAACCATCTCGCTTAGCATCAAAAATTTTGGGTCATAGAAGTCGAGGACCACTTGTATAGGGAGTTAAAAATGATCGTGTTTTCATCAGGAGCCATTTTTAAGCCCTGGTTTGTTGAACAAGCCAAAGAGCCCGAGATGACAAATGAAGCTAAGGCATCAAGCACAGATTCTCATTTGCCATGCTTCGGCTGTCACAGAATTCAGGCTTAGCTGTCAAATCTGAACCTAGCCAATCTGTCCCAACTAAAACAAAATTTCTCTGAAAAATCTGTAAGCAGTTGAAAGCCGGTGCACAAGAAATTAGAATAGAATAGAATAGAATAGAATAGAATAGAATAGAATAGAATAGAATAGAATAGAATAGAATAGAATAGAATAGAATAGAATAGAATAGAATAGAATAGGAACAATAGAATAGAAAATAGAATAGAATAGAATAGAATAGAATAGAATAGAATAGAATAGAATAGAATAGAATAGAATAGAATAGGAACAATAGAATAGAATAGAATAGAATAGAATAGAATAGAATAGAATAGAATAGAATAGAATAGGAACAATAGAATAGAATAGAATAGAATAGAATAGAATAGAATAGAATAGAATAGAATAGAATAGAATAGGAACAATAGAATAGAATAAAATAGAATAGAATAGAATAGAATAGAATAGAATAGAATAGAATAGAATAGAATAGAATAGAATAGAATAGAATAGAATAGAATAGAATAGGAACAATAGAATAGAAAATAGAATAGAATAGAATAGAATAGAATAGAATAGAATAGAATAGAATAGAATAGAATAGAATAGAATAGTGGAGGGGAGGGGAGGGGAGGGGAGGGGAGGGGAGAAGAGAAGAGAAGAGCAGAGAAGAGCAGAGCAGAGCAGAGCAGAGCAGAGAAGAGAAGAGAAGAGAAGAGAAGAGAAGAGAAGAGAAGAGAAGAGAAGAGAAGAGAAGAGAAGAGAAGAGAAGAGAAGAGAAGAGAAGAGAAGAGAAGAGGAGAGGAGAGGAGAATCTGGAAGGGACCTTGGAGGTCTTCAAGTCCAGCCCACTGCTCAAACAGGAGAATTGTCTGTTCTATTCTATTCTAATTATCAGACCTGGGAAAGTCAGGAAGGAGGAAATTATTATAAAATGTACATGCCCTGAAACACTTCCTCTACTTTTTTTTTCAATTCCCCAAACCCACACCTATTAAGGAGACTTATTGTGGATAAAAAAAATAATTTTTAGGGAAGGGCACCAGAGAACAGTGAACGTCACAAAGCAGTTCAGAAACACATATTCCCTTAAATCTATTTCAGTGAAACAAATCCACCAGACGTCAAAGTGATTAATTTTAACTGGATTGCATTCCTAGGAAGGTAGCCTGGTGCATTTGGACTGAGGAAGAGCAACAATCAAAATCCTACTAAGCCATTGAGGTCACTCTGCACCTCTCTCATTTTCTCTCTTTCCATATTAGCTCCGAGTTATTGTGGGGAGAGAAATTCCACCATGGAAGGGAGAAAGAGTTCACTTCAATGCCTAACTTTTAGAGCCCCTTGGAAGGGGAGGGTAAATAAATGGTGAATAAGGCTGCTTGAAATCGGACTCACACAGTCAGAGACTTTAAACTGCAGCAAGGAAAAGCTCACATTACATCCGAAGCACATCCTGTTTCATGTACAACATAAACAAAACATGTTGATACATATTAACAGAGTTGGAAGGGACCTTGCAGGTCATCTAGTCCAACCCCCTGCCCAAGCAGGAGACCCTACATCTGCCTCTATCTAGGACCGAACTCACGACCTCCTGATTGTGAGGCAAGAGCTCCACCTCTAGGCCACAGATGTTCATCCAAAAGGCATCACGATTGATGGAATCATATCTGTGTAAAGGATGATACGGGGATGTCCCTTTTCACAATTCAAATTTATTTTCACTTGATGAGCTGGTGGACAGATCCAAGAGCTTCATACAAAACTTTACAAAGTGAAAAAGGAAGACAAATTAAAAGGCAAAGAAAAGGGGGTGGGAACCTGTGGTTAAAGAGCTATCATTTTATTAGATTTAGCTGACTGTGATCGGCAGGTCAGCGGTTCAAATCTCACTGGCTCAAGGTTGACTCAGCCTTCCATCCTTGAGGTAGGTAAAATGAGGACCCAGATTGTTGGGGGCAATGTAAATATATACATTGCTTACTGGTGTAAACCGCTTAGAGAGTGCTTGCACTGTGAGGCGGTATATAAATCTCACAAATAAATAGATAAATAAATAAATAAATAAATAAATAAATAAATAAATAAATAAATAAATAAATAAATAAATAAATAAATAAATAAATAAATAAATAAATAAAATTAGCTCTATTGGCCAAATACTCTGTCCTGGCCATTCCCTCACAGACTTTTAACCCTAGGTAGATTTCTATTACTTTATAATGCCTTGGTAAGATCGCACTTGGAATATTGCATCCAGTTTTGCTCACCATCATATGAAAAAGATGTTGAGACTCTAGAAAGAGTGCAGAGAAGAGCAACAAAGATGATTAGGGGGCCGGACGCTAAAACATATGAAGAACGGTTGCTGGAACTGGGTATGTCTAATCTGAGGAAAAGAAGGACTAGGGGTAACATGATAGCAGCCTTCCAATATCTCAGGGGCTGCCACAAAGAAGAGGGGCTCAAGGTATTCTCCAAAGCACCTGAGGGCAGGACAAGAAGCAATGGATGGAAACTAATCAGGGATAGAAGCAACTAGAACTAAGGAGAAACTTTCTGACAGTTAGAACAATTACACTGTTCAAAATACTCATTGTCTTTAGGTTCTTCAATGAAAGGCATAGAACATCCTCTAGTGGTCCCCATTTGAACAGCAAGACATGTTCTGCTCTTCAGAAGTCTAATCAACAGACGAGAGATGTGTAAACCAGCTTCCCCCTATGCCTGTCATCAACATAGGTTAGGATGTGACAAAATTGGAACTGAGCAAATGGCAATTGTGCATGTACTGTATTTATAATGTATCTGACTTTACTGAGAAATACATGAACATCAACCCTTGGAAGCCCTTGTCATACATTCCAGCAGGTTTCAAGTGGTAACAAGAGTTACCTGCAGCACCATCAGCACCAGAGTCTCAGTTCTCAACTTTCCTGCACTGGATTCAAGAATCTATTGAGGAATTCTAGGTGTGTATGATAAAATGTAATTATTAGGAAACTTGATCAAGAAACTCTATGCCAGTGTTTCTCAACCACCACAACTTTTAAGATAGATGGATTTCAACTCCCAGAATTGTCCAGCCAGCATGGAGAATTAAGATCTCAGGGGTTGCCACAAAGAAGAGGGAGTCAAACTATTCTCCAAAGTACCTGGGGGTAGAACAAGAAGCAATGGGTGGAAACTAAACAAGGAGAGAAGCAACTTAGAACTAAGGAGAAATTTCCTGACAGTTAGAACAATTGATCAGTGGAACAGCTTGCCTCCAGAAGTTGTGAATGCTCCAACACTGGAAGTTTTTAAGAATTTGCCTGAAATGGTATAGGGTTGGAGCAGGGGGTTGGACTAGAAGACCTCCAAGGTCCCTTCCAACTCTGTTGTTGTTGTTGTTGTTGTTGTTGTTGTTGTTGTTGTTGTTGTTGTTGTTATGGTCAAGGTTGAGAAACACTGCCCTATGCTATTTGCCTGAACAAGTATACAACATTCATTCACAGAACAGTTAATAGAAGTAGTGCAAGTGTTCTAACAAGCTAACCTGAAGCAGGCTGACATACAATCATTATTAAGACATGGTGGTTTCATAGATCAGCATGAGAAGAAGTAGTGTAGCGGAAGCTGGGAACCAACTTCCAGCAGAGGTAGCGTGTCAGTCATCAGTAACTGGGTTTAGACATGCTTGGGATAAACACATGTCCATCGTCCGGCAAAAATAAAATATAAAATATAAATAAAATATAAAAATAATGATAAGAAAGAAAGAAAGAAAGAAAGAAAGAAAGAAAGAAAGAAAGAAAGAAAGAAAGAAAGAAAGAAAGAAAGAGGGAGGGAGGAAAGAAGGAAGAAGGAGGGAGGGAGGGAGGGAGGGAGGGAGGGAGGAAGAAAGGAAGGAAGGAAGGAAGGAAGGAAGGAAGGAAGGAAGGAAGGAAGGAAGAAAGAAAGAAAGAAAGAAAGAAAGAAAGAAAGAAAGAAAGAAAGAAAGAAAGAAAGAAAGAAAGAAAGAAAGAAAATAAAGAGAGAGAGAAATAAAGAAAGAGAGGGAGGGAGAAAGAGAAAGAAAGAGAGAGAGAGAGAGGAAGGAAGGAAGGAAGGAAGGAAGGAAGGAAGGAAGGAAGGAAGGAAGGAAGGAAGGAAGGAAGGAAGGAAGGAAGAAAAAGAAAAAGAAAGAAAGAAGGAAGGAAGGAAGGAAGGAAGGAAGGAAGGAAGGAAGGAAGGAAGGAAGGAAGGAAGGAAAGAAAGAAAGAAAGTTAGAAAGAAAATAAAGAGAGAGAAATAAAGAAAGAGAGGGAGGGAGGGAGGGAGAAAGAAAGAGAGAAAGGAAGGAAGGAAGGAAGGAAGGAAGGAAGGAAGGAAGGAAGGAAGGAAGGAAGAAGAAGAAAGAAAGAAAGAAAGAAAGAAAGAAAGAAAGAAAGAAAGAAAGAAAGAAAGAAAGAAAGAAAGAAAGAAAGAAAGAAAGAAAGAAAGAAAGAAAGAAAGAAAGAAAGAAAGAAAGAAAGAAAGAAAGAAAGAAAGAAAGAAAGAAAGTCAAAGGGAAAACTTTCACTAGGTCTTTTTCTGCCCTCAGTTTTCTATGTTTCTATGAGACTTTCACCCAGGTTATGATCAGCAGTGCAAATTCAAGCTGCACCCAATGTCAACAGAAGGGGCCTGGTTGCATGGAGAAGAGCGAAGGCCTTGTTTCGCTTGGCCAAGGTTGCCTTTCTCTCCTTGCACAAACACCACGCTGCTTTTCCCAAGGGATCACACACGCACTCAATTCAAATCTTCACCTCACCCTAATGACACCTTATATGTTGCCATACACTTTCGTTTGCCCTGTTCCAACTTGCAGGCGTGAACATAAATTTCAGTGCCCCAAATCATTTGGGCAACAACTTTTCCCCCAGTCAGCACATCCTGTTCCAGTTGAACACCGAATGGCAGCTGTCAAAAACTAAAAACTAGCTCAACCTCCTAGGGAAATATTTCATCCCCTTCAGAGCTTCTGTAATGAGCCTTTTCAATGGCGATTCTGAACGGTCTTTTTAATGCCCCACACTTAAACAGCCCCCAAGTCCATCCCTACAACTATGATTGCTACAGCTAGATCCTTGGCACTACATGTACGCCGTAAACTTTCTCTATAATCTTCCTTTAAAATAGTGACTTTGTACAGTCACTACGATGACCACCCAGGGATCAGTTTTGTCCTACTTGGGATCTGTTGGACATAGATAGCCGGATGCTGTTCTATGTAGGGTTCTAATCCTCTACCATGAATTGAATTCACGGATATCTCTTCTTTAGATGACTAGTTTTAGAAGAGTCCAGGTGTCACACTCAAAAGTAGGATATATACGCCGCCCTGAGTCCCCAGGGAGTAGAGTGGCATATAAGAATCCTAAATAAATAAATAAATAAATATAGAATCTATATATCAGAAGGGTATATACAGCCCACCTTCACTTTAGCTGTCTGAGCAGACCAATGCAGACGTTACATTGTGTCATGTCTCCATGTTTGGGTTTAGTCACATAATACCCTGTAGATCAGGGTATTAAATTGAAGGGGGGCAGCCTGTCAACCCTGAAGTTGGCTGAACTTCAAAAATGTGGCCATTTTCTTTTTGATAGCTTTTCTCTCACTGCCCAGCCCAGGGGTTGGGGACCCCTGCTGTAGACGCTATCCTACAAGTAATTCTTGCAACTTCTCTGTTAAGACACACTAGCGACATGATGAACAAGAATGGAACCTGGGACCGGGCACATACTACCACATGTGGTGGACATGTCCAAAAGCCAAAAAAAAAAATGGACGAAAATGCACACATGGTTAGAAAAAAATGATAAAACAGCATATAGATTTTAAACCAGGATTATTTTTGTTAGGCATAATGCCAGGAAAATATGAGAAAGGGAATGTATATTTAATATTACATGTCTTGACAGCAGCAAGAATTGTATTTGCACAGCACTGGAAAAATGAGGAAACACCTACAGAAGAAGCAATAATCAAAATAATATTAGACTGTCCAGAAATGGACATACTGACACTGAAGATAAAAGAAAAAGAAGACACAGACTATTTTTGAACATGGGACTTGTTTTACAAATGGTTAGACAACAGAGGTAGAAACTAGGAACTGGAAAAATAGTATTATGTAAGCAAATTAACCCAGACAACACGCTGTTCACAAAGCACTTGTGTATGTAAAGGAAAAATATATAAATAAAAAAATAAAAATAAAAATAAATAAAAATAAAAATAAAAATAATAATAATAAAAATAATAAAAATAATAATTAAAAATAATAATAATAATAAAAGAATGCAACCTGTTATTTAGTCATTCAAATTAGTCTACTTTCCAATCAGCACTCAAAGAGAAGAATTGAAGGCTGGGTGGTACATCCTGTGAAGCAGTAAGGTGGGGTCAATCGGTCTCTAGAGAGCGTTTCACTTTAATGAAAGGGTCTGATCTTCACGCATTGCATTCAACTCAGACGACCAGGAATGGGTCAAAAGACAAGCTGCGCAGCCATTCCAGTTTTGTACACAAAAATACTGTGCAGCTTTTCAGACGGGCTTAAACGAGATGGGGATAGTATTGAAGGACATTTAGATCAAGGCTAAGCCTGGTTCTAGCAGACAAACACCATACACAAATCAACAGATCTCAGAATTGTGCTCAAAGCCGATAAATGAAAATAGTTTAAATACTTAAAAAGTTTTTTGATGTTCAATGCAATGTATTTTCTTCTATGTAGGTTTTAAGTCGTGTAAATCTAAACTGTAATTATAAATTACATACATGACAGTACTCAGCAGGCGTTACTTCCAAGTACAGCATAAATAAAATCTCAAAAGAGATTGAACGCTGCATCTGTGTCTTTCTTCTGAAGCCATTTCTCCACGGAAATAGAAAAAAATGTGGTTACGTACGAACGACAGTGTATCTTTATTAAGGGCAAGCCATTTGGCAGTGAGATGGAAGTGACAAAACAGGATGAATGTTCTTCCACAGCCTCTAAATCACAACAATAACAACAACAACAGTAAAGACTTAAAATACCTGTGACCTCGGATGTCAGACTGGTCACACACTCCACCCAGCGCGATGCGGTGGAACTCCCGGCCCAAAGTCTTGGCCACCGATCGCCCCACGCTTGTTTTCCCAACTCCAGGGGGTCCCACGAAGCAAAGGATGGGCCCCTTTAAATTGTTCTTCAGTTGCCTGACCGCCAAGTATTCCAACACTCTCTTCTTCAGCTTCTCCATGGCGTAATGATCGTTGTCCAGACGAATCCTGGCTGCGCGGATATCCAGGCAATCTTTTAATCCAAACAATAAAACCTTTTTACACCCTTGAGCTAAGATCCTTCTTCCGGCAACCAGAAGAATACCGTTACCAGGTAGTCCTCCACTTAACAACAGTTCGTTTAGGGACCGTTCAAAGTTACGACGGCACTGAAAAGAAGCAACTTATGACTTTTTCACATGACCCCCCCCCCCCGTGGTCATGTGATCGAAATTCGGACGCACTGGCAACTGGCGTGTATTTATGACGGTCGCGGTGTGCCGGGGGTCATGTGATCCCCTTTTGCGACCCTTTGACAAGCAAAGTCAGTGGGGAAAGGTCGTAAAATGGAGCAAAACACACTTAACAACTGTCTCGCAAATTTGGGGCTGAACTGTGGTCCTAAGTCGAGGATTACCTGTATTTAAATAGAGGATGTTTCAATGATCTTTTTTCTTTATTTAAAAAAAATGGGATTCTCACCCTAAGGAAATATCCACTGACCTTTGGTACTCTTGCTCCAGGGTAATTCCACCATCAGCTCCAAATAATTCCGAGTTAAGGCATATTCTGGCATGGATTGAGGCATCTTCTTCAACCTAGAAAAGTAGACAAATATGTTAACGGAAGAACCGAAATCCAAATTTACAGATAAAACTGCAAACGTAATGAAAAGTATAGCCAGCACGCTATTGGAATACTTGATGAAACTAATATGACGCTGCATTAGCTTGCACTAACACAGGCAGTCTTCGCCTTATGACCACAACGGAGTCCCAACATTTCTGTTGTTGAGTGAGACATTTGTCAAGGGAGTTTTGCCTCATTTTTTACGAACTTCCTTGCCACGGCTGTTAAGGGAATCACTGCGGTTGATAATTTAGTCTCCCAGTCGTTAAGTGAAGCTGGCTTCCCCGTTGCTCGTCAGAAGGTCGCAAAAGGGGATCACATGACCTTGGGAGAGAGCAACAGTTGCCAAGCATCTGAATTTTTCATCACACGATCACGGGGATGCTACTAAGGCGGTCAGCGTGAAAAATGGTCACAGGTCACCTTTTCAATGCCGTTGTAACTTTGAACAGTCACTAAATGAACTGTTATAAGTCGAGGACTACCTATATAAAGTTAACAGTCAGCTTGTCCTAATGTTCGGAATGTTTGCCAAAGGTTACAATCTGGGGGCATTTAATGCTGCCAAACAGGCATATAAAACAGGTCTTTAATGTATCTGAAAAGGGATCTCTTCTGTACTTAAATAAATTAGAAACATTTCTAATTCACAATATAGCAAGAGCACTTAGACTTATATACCGCTTTACAGTGCTTAGCCCTCTCTAAGCGGTTTTTACAGAGTCAGCACATTGCCCCCCAACAATCTGGGTCCTCATTTTACTGACCTTGGAAGGATGGAAGGCCGAGTCAACCTTGAGCCTATCAGGATCGAACTGCTGGAGTGAGCAGTGCGTTAGCCTGCAGTACTGCATTCTAACCACAGCGCCACCATGGCTCTTGTACTTACAAAATCCTATTTAGTGTATGTGAAACAGTAACATTAAAAAAACCCACATCTCAAGAGCAGCATTATGCAATTAAGACTATAATCCCAAACATGCTTATTTGGAAATAAGATTTAGCAAATTTAATGGGAGTGTCTTCACAGCACAGCTGGCCTTTGATCCGTGTTTTATTTGTTAGAATTATACCCCACCCACCCTTTAGGTATTCAGGATTACACCGACACTTTAAAACATGCCCAGAATAAAGAGAGGAGATCTTCCGAGCGAATACCAAAACCAAAGGCAAAAAACACCCCCTAAACTAAAAATGTACGCTTTTGCCATCAATCAATTAACACATGCTCCATAACAGAAGAGAACCTGCATGAAAGTAAATGAAAAACTCACTGGACCTTTTAACTTCCTTGATACAGACTTTGAGAGCTTGCTCAGGCATGCGAGAGGCTCGGATTTTTTTCTCGAGGATGATGATATCATCGTGATCTTCATCCTCCTCCTCATCTTCCATAGCACCCGGAATGTGGCCGATCTTCCGCATAGGACGTATTGCTATGATCTAGGAAATTGAAAGGTGGGAAGAGTACAATCAATCGATCAATCAATCAATCAGAAGAGAGCTGGAAGGGTTCTGGAGGTCTTCGGCCAAGCAGGAGACCCAATATCATTTCAGACAAGTGGCTGTCCAGTCTCTTCTTAAAAACCTCCACTGATGGAACGCCCACAACTTCTGAAGGCAAGCCATTTCACTGGTTCACTATCCTCACTGTCAGAATATTTCTCCTTAATTCCAGGTTGCTTCCCTCCTTGATTAGTTTCCATCCAGTATTTCTTGTTGTGCTTTGGAAAATAAGTTGACCCCTCTTCTTTGTGGCAGCCCCTCAAATACTGGAATACTGCTATCATGTCACCCCTAATCCTTCTTCTCTCTAGACTAACCATACCCATTTCCTGCAAACCGTTCCTCATATGTTTTAGCCTCCAGGCCCTTCGTCATCTTAGTTGCTCTTCTCTGCACTTTTTCCCAAGTCTTTGACATCTTTTGACCAAAACTGGATGCAGTATTCCAGGTGTGGTCTAGAACTAGGATCAAAGGCGCTCACAATCCTCTAAAACAGTGGTTCCCAAACTTTTTCAGTCCATCGCCCCCTTGGTGCTACAAATTCATCCTCACCGCCCCCCACCCCACCCCCTCAGGTGGGCATGGCTTAGTGGTCAGGTGACCGGGTGGGCGTGGCCAACTTGTAAAGTGTGGTGAAACTCACTTAACAACGCTCTTGCTTAGCAACCAAAATGTTAGGCTCAATTGTGGTCATAAGTCTTTCTTTCTTTCGTTCTTTCTTTCTTCTCTAAATTCCCCCTTCTTTCTTTCTTTTTCTTTCTGTCTTTCTTCCTACCATTTTTCTTTTTCTTTCTTTTCTTTCTTTCTGTCTGTCTTCCTTCCTTCCTACCATCTCTTCTTTCTTTCTGTCTGTCTGTCTTCCTTCCGTTTCTTCCGAGGGACGAGAGGGAGCTTCAAATGCAAAAGCATGGCGAACTACCTACCGCCCCCCTGGGCCCTCTCACCGCCCCCGTCGCCCCCCTTGCCTCTCACCGCCCCCATAAAGGTTCCCACCGCCCCCTGGGGGGCGGTACCGCCCACTTTGGGAACCACTGCTCTAAAAGGTTGCTGAAGAACATGAAATACGGGAATACTAAACCCCACATCCTATATTAAAAGTTGGAAACACATTCCTATATCAAGTCGGACCATTATCTATCTAGCCCAATCATGTCCCTGTTACCTGCTTGCAGTTCTCCCTGGCAACTTGAAAGCTTTACAAGTTGACAACTTCACACTCCCGTTTCAAACAGACTTGCCTGGCCTTGTCTGGAGATGAGAAGGCTGAAGTGAATTCCCAAGGACAATATGTATTTTCATGCTGAGTTACAGCCCCAATTTAGTTCGCCTCCTTATTTCTTTTTGTTATTGCTAAATCAGTCCTGTTGCTAATACTTATCCTCTGCCAAATAAATTACACCCACACAGGAATATTCATACACTTTGAAGTAAATCATTTTGTTACACCAAAAAAAATACCCTTTTGTCGTCATCCTGCTTGTGTTTTCTGGTCTTCTGCAGAAGCTTCAAACCTTCAATCTGCCTAACGAGCAAAGGTATGGTCATTTTGAATCGTTCTTCTAAACCCACAGCATCCAGGATCTAATAGAAAAGTACGAAAAATTATTAAGTGTTAATTATTAAGTGTATTATTATCCTTGCTTTCTTCTCAAATTCTTAGAACACCCCAGATTTCACCACAAAATGTGCTCGCCCGGTTTGAAATGGATCAGAGAAAATTAAAGTATCGTAAGCTATCGGAATCCATCTTGTTTCAGCTCCTGTTCCACCGCTATTCGTGAGCAAACTGGACATATCCCGTCATAGGGATTTGCTGAATGAAAGAGCTCTCCTGCCTGCTGGGTTTGAATATTTCATAATGTGACCGATATGTTTGCTATTTGTATTAGCTAAGCGACCATGAAAAATAACAGATAAAGAACAATACTATCCCACATTAGGAATGTTGGAAAACATTGAAAGCCCCCAATAGCAGGGGAACTATTTGTTTCCAAATGTAGAACTGGAGAAAAAGGATAAAAATGCAGGGTTTGGGAAAGGATACTATGGAATTCAGGCAGGCACAAGAAATCAAATTTGAGCAGCTGTCTGATATGGCCTATCTTTGATTATGGACATAAATTGCTTCAACTCCTACCCTCAAAACGACGCTATAGAGCACTGCACACCAAGACAACTAGACACAAGAACAGTTTTTTCCCGAACGCCATCACTCTGCTAAACAAATAATTCCCGCACCACTGTCAAACTATTCACTAAGGCTGCATTACTATTACTATTAGTTTTTCTCATCGTTCCTATCACCCATCTCCTCCCACTTATGACTGTATGACTATAACTTGTTGCTTGTACCCTTACGATTTATATTCATATTGTTTCCTGATTGCTTACTTGAACCCTATGACAACCATTCTTGACAAATGTATCTTTTCTTTTATGTACACTGAGAGCATATGCACCAAAGACAAATTCCTTGTGTGTCCAATCACACTTGGCCAATAAAGAATTCTATTCTATTCTATTCTATTCTATTCTATTCTATTCTATTCTATTCTATTCTATTCTATTCTATTCTATTCTATTCTATTCTATTCTATTCTTCCCATTTTTCCTCAATCTGGTGCCACAGAGATGTGCTGGAGAACAGCTTCCATCATTGTGGAAGACCCCCGATTCCAAACGCCAGGAAAGCATTTTTTTCAGGTCCTTGGAATTCAACCCCCAGCCCCAATCCCACCACCCAAGACGCCTTACTGAAGAGTAGCCACGGGGCCCTTAGAATCCTTAATCGTTTGCTGGACCAGAATTTTTCTCCACCTTGCAACTCAACCGTGGACTTCAACTCCCAGAATTCCCCAGTCAGCATGAAGTTGCCATGGTTGAGAAACACTGAGCTAGACAAATGCCAGTTGGGTTTTCTTTAGACAAACAAAGTGTAACTGCTGACATCAAGGAAAGTGCTGTTGTGGTTAATATCACCAGCTTTTAGAGAGGAAGGGTGGGAGTGCTAAGGATGGTTTTTTAATATGAATTTTTAATTTTTTATATTTGTTTTTAATTTAACGTTTATTACTGGTGATTCTTGTATCTTTTTTCTGTTGTACGCCGCCCTGAGTCCCTCGGGAGTTGGGCAGCATATAAGAAAACCGTAATAAATAAATAAATAAGGATACCATGATTAGAAGGGAAGCACTCTGTCAGCGTACAGAACTTAGCATGTGATGCCACCGGAAATTTCTAAAGTGAAAATCGTGACCAGAGAGATGGCTTGCAGCAAAAGAAACAATGTGATCCATCAGTTGCTGCTATATTTATTGTCATATATGTTTTTCATGGGTGAAGGATTACTACACCAATGCTTGGGTAACACATTTGTTAAGTTATAAGGGAATTGACAAGAAGCCTTTTTTTTTGTTTGTTTCAGCTTGGCAGTGTTTTGATAGAGATAAACATTCAAAATTAAAATGGCCTTTCCGCTGTGAAGCCAGAACGGAAGCAGCGCCTGATACCTGAAGCTTCTCCTGGTTGCTGGTACGGATGATCGAGGTGACAATATCTGGTAGAGCTTCTCTGGGTAGGTTGTCCAACAAGCGCCTCAGTTTTGCCACCGCCGGAATGGACATATCCAACATCTCCACCAGCTTGGTCAAAGATAGGGGAAAAAATGTAGAGCAAAATTTGAATACTGATATTTATTCATATCACTAAGCACGATAAACCAATATTACTAGATAGGACAACAACAAAACAAGGACCCATCCGTTTCTTGTATTTCAGCTGCGCCAAGGTCATTTGCTCTGGAGCGACTTGCCCAACCAACAGAAGAAGGGTCAAGAAGTCTGTGAACTCTGCTGTCTCAAAATCTGAAGGATGTTTTTTTCTGTACCACCTGAGCACCTTTCAGACACAACTATCTGCAGGATTCACACTTTGCATCGGTGAAACTTCTTCTTCCTGGGGGCAAGCAGCAGCTGTTGGAGAATGACGACAGGAATCTCATCCTCAAACAGCTTTATCAGAAAAATAAAGACATAAACCTCTTATGCTCTCGGTCAGAGAAGCAAGCATTTGAATGCCCAGAGGGCTGTCAACGTAAAGTTATACTCCTTCTTTTCATATACAGAATACGCAGTGAGGGGGAAAAAATGAGTATTGGACTTTGCAATCATGCCTAACTATGTCATTATCAGGTTCTGAATTTTTTTTCAAATACATTTTGCAAAAATCAAATATGCAAACATTAAATCACTTGTTGATTTGGACACCCCCAAAATCATGATCATCATATCAATTGCTGATTTTTGAATACCTAAGGATGCTTTGCAGCTAAAAGATAAACACACATATACTGTACATGCTGACGTAGATCATTACCCTATCATCCATCTATCTATCTATCTATCTATCTATCTATCTATCTATCTATCTATCTATCTATCTATCTATCTATCTATCTATCTATACATACATACATACATACATACATACATACATACATACATACATATACATATATACATATATACACATACATATATACATATATATATATATACATATATATACATATATCTGTTGTACATCTCCACCCCGTCTCAATTCGGGGAAGCCGTAGACGTAATGGGCCGCTGCCTGGCCGATGTTAGGGTCTGGATGGGGAAGAACCGGCTAAAACTTAACCCTGACAAGACTGAGTGGCTGTGGATATTGCCTCCTAAGGACTTGACCAACTGTCCCTCCTTGGTTCTTGGGGGGGAAAAATTAGCTCCCTCAGAACAGGTTCGCAATTTGGGTGTCCTTCTAGATCCACAGCTAAAATTAGAGCAACATCTTTCAGCTGTGGCTAGGGGGACCTTTGCACAAGTACGTCTTGTGCACCAATTGCGACCCTACTTGGAGAAGGAGGCACTTCTCACAGTCACTCATGCCCTTATCACTTCACGGCTGGATTACTGCAATGCGCTCTACATGGGGCTACCCTTGAAGAGTGTCCGGCGACTGCAATTGGTGCAAAATGCAGCTGCGCGAGCTGTGGTGGGTGCACCCAGATGCACCCACGTAACACCAATTCTCCGCCAGCTGCATTGGCTGCCCATTAGTCTCCGGATCCAATTCAAGGTGTTGGTCATTACCTTTAAAGCCCTACATGGCTCAGGGCCAGGTTACCTTCGGGACCGCATCCTGCCACATACCTCCCTACGACCGGTTAGGTCCCACAGAGTGGGTCTCCTCCAGGTCCCATCGACCAAGCAATGCCGGTTGGCGGGGCCGAGGGGGAGAGCCTTCTCTGTGGGAGCCCCCTCCCTTTGGAACCAACTCCCTCCAGAGATCAGGATTATCCCCACCCTGCTGGCCTTCCGTAAAGCAATAAAAACTTGGCTCTTCCGGCAGGCAGGGTATGAATGAAAGTTTTTTAATGGATAGTATTTTAATATGGCTCCTTTTAAAAATTGTTTTTTTTATGTGTTTCTATATCTGCTGTGAGCCGCCCAGAGTCCCCCGGGAGTTGGGCGGCATAGAAATTTTAATAAATAAATAAATAAATAAATAAATAAATAAATATACATATACATACACACACACACACACACACACACACACACACACACACACACACACACACACACACACAGATGCTCTGAAGGTATATAAGAATGTGTATATTTACATGGGATTCTGAGCAAGCTGGTATAAAATGATGTGTCTGTGTATACATACAGGAAGCTACCTTTACAATGTGAATATATAGAAAAATGAACATATGATAGGATTGTGGAATTCTTTCCTTGAATACTTATTGTTCTAATATTGGAAATTCATTGAGATCTGAGATGATTGTCACTACAATAAGATTGTATGTTCACTTACCATTTCCTCCAAAATAAGACATCCCCTGATAATAAGCCCAATGGGGCTTTTGAGTGCATGGCAATAAGGCCAAGCGCTTATTTCAGGGTTCAAAAAAATATAAGACAAGGTCTTATTTTCGGGGAAACACAATATTAAATTAATCAACAGTAATATATAATTAGACAGTTTAACATTAGTACTTGATGTCTAGGGAGATTCTCAGTCATACAGGTCATGGTTGTCCCAAAGGTGCTTTTTCAAAAGGCAACTGGACTTTTTTTTCTCTCTAGAAAACTTTTTATTTCTCATCCAAGAAGCGAAATGTCTTCAAGGAATAAACAAGAAAGCCTAGTTGCCTTTTGAAAAAGCACCTTTAGGACATTTGTACTGGTTCCAATCTCTCTGGCATGGCCTGACCTCTTTTTTGCAGCTTGGATGAAACTGTGTTCTCCTGATCTACACGAACACGTCCTCCTGATCCCAAGTCCATGAGAATGTTTCAACAGGACAAATAAACAACTAACATTGCATCAGCAACAAAGCGTGCACTTTGCTCCTGAGCCGCAGTGACTGTCGCAATTTCCTCAACAGATAATTCAGATATTTAGCACCATTTCAAGGCACCTAACCTGCACTGCATATTTATAGAATTGCTCCGGCAGCTCTCCCAGCTCCTCCTCGGACTTGTTGGTAAATTGTTCCAGACGATCCAACTGTTCAACATCTGCAATGGGATAAGGTTTCTCCTTCACCAGCTGCAAAATCTGGAACCTGCAGAGGCCCGTCAACAGCAACGTATAATGGGGCTTGGGCCAGTTGCTGCCAACCACCTGAATTGCCAGCGCAGCTGTGCCAATCCTGAAATGGCCAAGAAAAAGCAAGTGTTATTTGCCATGCCACAATAGAAATACACTTGAACAGGCGTTCAATATCTATGGAGCTGTTTTGGAAGATTTAATTAAAAAAACGTTTATGTTGTCCCTAGCAAAGGGGCTAATGTTACAGGTAATCCTCAACTTAGGACCACAATTGAGCCCAAAATGCCCATTGCTAAGCAAGACAGCAAAGTGAATTTTGCCCCCATTTCAAGGCCTTTCTTGCCACAGTTGTTAAGTGAATCGTTGCAGTTTTTAAGTTAGTAATTTGGTTGTTAAGTGAATCTGGCTTCGCCATTGACTTGGCTTGTCGGAAAATCGTAAAAGGGGAATCACATCACATTGCAACTGTTATAAATATAAGTTAACTGCCAAGCGTCTGAATTTTGATCACGTGACCATGGGGATGCTGCAACGGTCCTTAAGTATGTCATAAGTCACTTTTTTCAGTGCCGTTGTAACTTCAGTCATTAAACGATCGGTTGATAAGTCGAGGGCTACCTGTCTCCACAGAGCTGTTTTAGAAGCTTTTGTCCATGTCCATGGTAAAGGGGTTAACATTATCATGTCAGCAATGTTAGCCCTAAAGAAAGAAAAGAATTTGGAAAGCATTCCTGTTTTAGACAGGCATTTTACTTTAGAGATGTCTGTGATTGAACGTGGAATATTTTGCATAGGGAACCCTTTCAATCTTTTTGACCAGATTTGACCATTTATAAGCCTAAATTCAAGCATTAAAAAAGCAATACACACTTTCGTTCATTGCATTTCTGCAGCCACTTTGCTGAAAAAGAAAGCTGCTTTTTAACCTGACTAATCACTTGCCTTCTTACCCGTGGCAACTTTAGTTGTACGGAGATAGTTTCCTTAAAACTATGTCCCTCCTTGAGGCCCTGACCTACATAAATGCCCATAATCTTCTCAAGCCACTTTCAAGGACAGAACACAAGATTCTGACTGATACCAGTGCGTTTTCTCACAACATTTCATCTCAATCCTTTTCCCAAAGCAAAGTTTCTAAAACTTGCAAGCAAACTATTTCTATAAACTTCGCTTGCTATTGCCATCGAAACAGAAAGGAAACTTCTCATCCTGACTCTGCTCCACTCAAGCACCATGACATTGGATTGTCAGGCAAATTCATAACCTATTTATTAAATTTCCATAGCTGCCCAGTGTCACCTTCTAGGGAAGACGGGAGATATAAAAATTTAATAAATAAAATAAAATCTCACATATACGACTGTTGCTGTTCATGCACAAAGACTAAGGCAACTGCGGACCAAGAGAAAAATAAAGGGATAATCCAAAATCCCTGCCAGGAGATGGGAGGAGATGGGCAGCTATGAAAATGGATTAAATCAGAAATAAAGCTCAATGTTTCAACTAAGAATTAGCCCCAATTATCCAAGGAGCAAAGAGCATCCTTAGCCACAAAGGAGGGGAAAGAGGGGGCTGCAGTCGCCATGGCAACGGTGAACCTAGGTGTGATAGGTGGCCGGAGGAAAAGAAGGTAGCTCCGTGGCAACAGGCCGGACGGTAACCATGGCAACGCAAGGGAAGGTCTCGAGATTAAGACAGGTGGCGTGAGGGGGAACGAGGGGGCGTGGCCTTCCTGACGTCACGACCGCCATGTTGGGAAGGGCAACGGGGGATCTGGAGGTGGGGGGGGACACCTGTTGCCATAGCGACCGCGTCGGGCAAGGCCGGCTGCCGGACCTGTGGAGCGGCGGGAGGGCGTCGAGGTCGCTGAGCGGGTCGTTCGTGTCAGGAATGACGCCGAGGATGGTGCTCTTGAGCGACGTGCCCTTCAGCAGCCGGCTCCGCACCAGCTGCATGTTCCGCGGAGAGTCCACGCTGGCGCGCATGGTCGAGCCCGGCAGCAGCACGGCTTCGGGCGTCAGCAGCAGCGGCAGACGGGTCGGGATTTGGATGGCGCTGCCCGAGGACGCCATGGCCGGAGGGCGCAGAGCGGTGGCTTCTCGCCTCTGTCTCTCGCTCGCGCGCGCGCGCAAGCCAACAAGCCGCGTACAGGCCGCGCTACGGCGAGCGGCGAGGGGCAAACGGCGCGAGCCGTGCGTGCTGCTCGCGGCCGCCCCCTCTGGCCGCGGCTGGCATTGCTCCGACTCTAAGCGTAAAGGAACGGACATGCAATAAACAATTCATTAAAAAAAACAGAACCGTATCAATGGAGTGTACATTTTAATGACGTTTCTTGCCACATTGGTGAATCCATTGTTAAAATTCGTAACACGGTTTTTAAGTGAATCTGGCTTCCCCATTGGCTTTGCTTGCCAGATGGTCGCAAAAGGGGGATCGCAGGACCCCGGGACACGGCGGCCGTCATAAATACGAACCAGCTGCCAAGCATCCAAATGTAAATCATGTCACCATTAGGATACTGCAATGGTCATAAGTGTGGGAAATGATCATAAGTCACTTTTTTCAGTGCCGTTGGAGCTTCGAACGGTCGCTAAATGAATATAAGTCTAAGTGCTATTGCTATTAAAGAGATACAACTGCACTGGTCGAGGAACCAATTATTTTACTTGGAAAAATTCTGTATACTGTGAAACAATTCCAGACTCTGTCCTGTTGCTGTATCAGTTTATGACCACAAGGTGTCAGGGCATCACACATTATTTGATTTCCTCAGCTTTAATAAATGGGATTTTTTAAAAAAAGATTTATCAGCAGATGGCACATTTTTTTCATTAAATAAATCATTTAAATGCTTTATGGGGACCCACTGAAATCAGCTGGAGTTAACTGAATCTGGTTTCATTGTGTATATGTACTAGCTCAAGAAAATAAAAGATTAAATCATGCAGACACACACTGGTGTTTAAACTCAACAGTGTTCCAGTGTATCAAAATCAAATGGAGAGCTTTGATCAAGGAAAAAAAAATACAAATACCTTTGATGCTACCTGGAAACCGCTTCTGGACTTTGTGCTTCAGGTAGAAAAGAAAGGAAACTTTGATTTGGGATTTTACTGATTAAATAGTTTCGGTGTTACAGAAATGCCCAGTTTATTTATTTATTTATTGTATTTATTAATAGTTCTTATAGGCCGCCCAACTCCCGTAGGACTCAGGGCGGCGTACAGCATAGTCTAAAACAATATAAAACAGTAATAATAATTAAAAAGTTAAAAAAGTTAAAAAAACACACCAACATTCATACATGGGGGATTGATCTCAATATCACCCCGCCTGCCGGAAGAGCCATGTTTTAACTACTATGTAAAACTAAAAAGTTGTGTTTTGATGTTATTACCCTATTCTACTGCACCAAAGGGAGTCAGAAGTCAATGCGTTTTCTTTCTTTTGTCCCTTTCTCTTCCACACTTTTCCCTTCCCTATTTCTCCTTTTCGCTTTTGTATTTTTTTTCTGTATGTTAGAACGTAAATTAATAAAATTGTTATAAACACACACACAAAGGAAAATGAAATGAAGTGCTTGATAGGATAGAAACGTGAAGTACACACGCTTTCAAAGGAAAGTGAAAATAATGAAATTGGCAACCATGACATGAAATGCGCTTTGATTTACTTGTGTTTTTATAATGGATTCTCCAAGAGCAGGGAGGGAGGGAGGGAGGGAGGGAGGGAGGGAGGGAGGGAGAGAGAGAGAGAGAGAGAGAGAGAGAGAGAGAGAGAGAGAGAGAGAGAGAGAGAGAGAGAGAGAGAGAAGACTTTTCTAGGCATCTCAAAGCCATTGTGTGAGTGATACCTTCCTTGTTCCCTAAATTCATTGGCATTTTGTACTTCTAGTGCAATCTCTGTGAACAATTAAATGCATCAATTAAGGTTAAAGAAACAGCAAATTGTGCCTTCTATAAAAATGAAGTCCTAGGATCAAGTTCTTTTCACTCCTTTATAGAAGGCAATAACTAATTACTGAAAGAGAGTGGTTTCGTGTAATCTTATCACCAGCCTGATCATTTGCTGGCTTCACGTATTGTGCCATGCTATGGTTTATTCAACCGTCGTTTATTGCATTAGCCATCATTAGCAGGGTTCCTAAAACTCCATAAGCCATGCTTTATTGATCGTGGTGCGTTTGGACATTTTGTAAGCCAAAATGAAACAATCCGCCCTGTGGTTTAACTCATTCTGTGAAGCCAACTTTAGAGAAGGGCTAGGAGTGAAGCAATGCACCCTACTCAGACGGCCTCTCCAAAAACATTAGCCTTGGGACTCTCAAGGTGCTTTTTCAAGAGGCAACTGGACTTTCTTTGAAGATGTTTCACTTCTCATCCAGGAAGATTCTTCAGCTCATTCCTGACCTGGATGACTGAGAATCTCCATAGACATTTAGCCTTGGGACTGGTCAGCCATTAGGGCCATTCCTTCCCAATCATCCGTTTCCTTTTTCCTAATGGCCACAGGCCTGGGAATTTTACCAATCTATGCACCTAGAACTGCCCAGACCGAAGAAAACCAGGTGCAGAAGATTATCATCTTTTCTTTTCAGAACCAATCTCTAGACTTCTCTTAAACGGCCACGAATTAAACTGTCCACCATAAGCGATTCTGGTTCCCTTCTCGCTTACTTGTGACTCTCAAAAACGCTTCGGAATCAGGAATATATCCAGTTCCACAAATATATCTCCCAAGAGGGCATCTTCCATTTCTTGTTTGCCGTTACAAAATGTACTCTTTGGTTCTGACTCTGCAAAAACCCGAAGTCAACAATTACAAAGGTTTCCAATTAGAATTGATAGAATGGGGTCATTAAAAAAAAACAACAGACAGCAAAAATAAAGCACTTAACTTTCTCACTGATAATTTGATCTGAAACACATTAATCAGCCATGAAGCTGGAATACTTTGATGAACTGCCATTCCGGGTAGAACTTAAAAGTTGCTCAACCGAGGCTGTACAAAATGTTTGTACGGTAATGCAGAAAAGTTCACCAAGGAAACCTGTTCCTTAGGGGTGGGAGATATACCCTTTGAAAGATGTGTTCTGACAACCATCGGATAGGAGTGACTTGATTTAGATTCTTGTAACAAGCAGAGAATTGATATTCTAAATCTAAACTCTCTCAACTGATTTTATAATTTCATGAAATATTGTCAGTCCACCTAGGTGTTTATCCAACTGGATAAATCAGAGCAGGAACTCAACTTTACAAGAAGTCTAAAGTTACTTGGACTGAGATTGGCTATCATAACACAACCTTGCTAGTCCTTCTCCTCCTTAGGGTTCAGTAAATTAAGAAGGCATCTGCCTGAACCTTTTCTGCATATTTATCTTCTGGGGTTTTGTTTTTTAAAAAATACATACTTCAGCCCTTTTGTCTAGGCAACAAATATACCTCTGACAAGGTCATCTTCTTTTACCCTTTATTTTTGCTGATATCTCAGTAACAACTAGATGCTGGAAGAGAAAGCTATATATACTAATAGAAGATCCCTGAAGATATTACTTAGCTTGGTAATGAAATGTCTGCAAGAAAGCAAGAAAGCTCAGAGACCTCCCAGGACCCCACAGTTGTCATCTCTGTCTCTGTCTCTGTCTCCGTCTCCACCTCCTCCTCCTCCTCCTCCTCCTCCTCCTCCTCCTCCTCCTCCTCCTCCCGCTTTCTTCTTCTCCACTCTGCAAACCCCATCCCCTTCTCTCACTGATGATGTTACCTAGTTGGGTAATGAAACATCTATAGGAAAACAACCAAGTTCAGAGAGCACTAAGGACCTCACAGTTGTGATCATCATCTCCTCCTCCTCCTCCTCCTCCTCCTCCCGCTTTCTTCTTCTCCACTCTGCAAACCCCATCCCCTTCTCTCACTGATGATGTTACCTAGTTGGGTAATGAAACATCTATAAGAAAACAACCAAGTTCAGAGAGCACTAAGGACCTCACAGTTGTGATCATCATCTCCTCCTCCTCCTCCTCCTCCTCCTCCTCCTCCTCCTCCTCCTCCTCCTCCTCCTCCTCCTCCCGCTTTCTTCTTCTCCACTCCGCAAACCCCATCCTCTTCTCTCACTGATGATGTTACCTACTTCTAGCAATAGCAATAGCACTTAGACTTATATACCACTTCATAGTCCCTCTGGGAGTAGGGCGGCATATAAGAATTGCAAAATAAATAAACATAAATAAATGTAAGTGGTTTACAGAGTCAGCCTATTGCCCCCAACAATCTGGGTCCTCATTTTACCAACCTCGGAAGGATGGAAGGCTGAGTCAACCTTGAGCCTGGTGAGATTTGAACTGCTGAACTGCAGCTAGCAGTCAGCTGAAGTAGCCTGCAGTGCTACACTCTAACCACTGCGCCACCTCGGCCCATTACTTGGGTAATGAAATGTCTGCAAGAAAACAACCAAGCTCGGACAGCACCAAGGACTCCACAGAAAGCTAATTATGCCATGTGGCTAACCTTGCACTTCTTAAACAATGCCAGTCTTGTACATTCATCACAAGCTGAAGAGTCTCGGGGTTCTCCTACTACAAGACCCAGCTGCTGTGGCCTAGAGGTGGAGCTCTTGCTTCACAATCAGGAGGTTGTGAGTTCGATTCTAGGTAGAGGCAGATATAGGGTCTCCTGCTTGGGCAGGGGGTTGGACTCGATGACCTGCAAGGTCCCTTCCAACTCTGTTAATCTATTAAGATGAAACAGATCTCCCAAGCCTGGATTCTTCTCACCCTTCTTGCAATCCACTCACCGGCCAGAACCTGGTTTGGAAAGTCCAACAGAAGTCAAGGGGGAGAGCAGGAAGCGTTCTAGAATGTTCTTTGTGCATCCAGAGTGGCAGTTGAGACAGGCAGTTGCGGGGAGAGAGAGAGAGGCTGCACCAGTTTGGAAGATCAGACAAAAAAATACTTTCAGGTGGGAGCGAATTGAAGGTGTAGCAAGGCGAAGGGAGAGGAGAACATCACATATTCCGTCTGTCAATCATCTCTTTGAGAGAGCAGTGGCACATGCAGGAGAGAATTAAGCAGCGCAGTCACTATACAGAAGGGTGAAACCAAGCTTATCAAGAGGAGGAGTGAAATTCTCAGATTTGCAATGTTAAATCAGGGGTCTAGGAATATTGCATGTCTTTCTGCTAAACTTTGATCCTGCTGGCCAATTCGTTACACTACGTGGCCATACAAAGCCACTGAGACATTTCCTTTCGTCTCAAGAGTTCAGGTTGTGGAGAGGAACTCATTTCAAAAGAGGGCAGATTTGCAAAAGGCAACGTTTTGATGTGAGATAAGGTTTTTTTTTCCCTTTCATCTATAACATTCACATCCAGTCTCCTCTCTACAGCCCTACACTCTTTTCCATTCCAAATTCCTGTCAGTTCAGCAAATTGGGCAGAATAGCAAATGCTTTGGTTGAAAATCTATTCTTTTGTCAGAACGTTAGCTCCAGGTTTAGGGGTCTTTTTCCAGCCCTTAGTGCTTAGGGCTATTTTCCATTTCTTTCTCTCTTGCTTCTGGACTGTGGGGGGGGCATGGGCCTGAGGCGGGGAGCGGCTCGCCTGGGCGGCTGCTGCAAGAGCTGTTGGAGGAGTGACCCTTCTCGCCTCTGACGGGCCTTCCCCGCTGTTGCAGCCGCAGCACCCTGCTCCTGCTGGCGCTGAGGTAGAAGCGCTTCTTTGCAACAGTCGAGGATGGATAAGAAATGAAAAGAAATGATTGTTCAAAATTAACCTCCTTCTCTCTTTTTTTTCCCCTTAAAAGAAAAAAAAATGACTAAGGACAGCAAGCCCTGGTACCTTCGGAATGACGGTATAATATTGGAACATTATCTGCCGCCCACTGATCTGACCAAAACAAATATTGAAAAGACCTTCTACCAGAAATATTCACGAAGCTTAAAAACCATGATTCCCATCCGCTTAAGAGCAAGGCAAGTTCCAGTTCTCGTACTTAGAATATTGCGCTGAATAATATCCCTATGATTGTCACCACAACTCCTGAATGAATCAATCATCTAACTTATGACTATCAGAGACCTGATTTCAGTTATTCCCATACACGGAGATGTAGTAGGTTGGCAGAGTACTTAAATTAGCCTCATAAATTGGCATACAGTTCTTTAAAAACATCAGGGGTGATCAACCTGCAAGCAAGGGGATCACAATTCTGGACTGGATTTTATTGGCTTATGGACGGATTTCAAATTGGCTCCAAATTTAGATTTGTAAGAAGGGCAACCTGCCTGTTCCTTGGGCACTTATGAGGCTGGATGGTTGAGAAGATAAAAAGGCCTATCAAAATTGGAGAAGGAAGTCTTCCTCACTTTAAAATCCCTACTTTTTGAATACATCATCTTCACTCATCATGGGCATGAAGTTTTCAATAGACTCCTCCTAATAGTAAGAAGGTTGCTCACCCAGGGGTCAAATTCAAATTTTTTCCCTACCGGTTCTGTGGGCGTGGCTTGGTGTGCGTGGCAGGGGAAGGATACTGCAAAATCTCCATTCCCACCCCACTCCAGGGGAAGGATACTGCAAAATCCCCATTCCCACCCTACTCTGGGACCAGCCAGAAGTGGTATTTGCTGGTTCACCGAACTACTCAAAATTTCCGCTACCGGTTCTCTGAACTACTCAAAATTTCCGTTACTGCTTCTCCGAACTACTCAAAATTTCCGCTACTGGTTCTCTGAACTACTCAAAATTTCCGATACTGGTTCTTTGAACTGCTCAAAATTTCCGCTACTGGTTCTCCGAACTACTCAAAATTTCCGCTACTGGTTCTCTGAACTACTCAAAATTTCCGATACTGGTTCTTTGAACTGCTCAAAATTTCCGCTACTGGTTCTCTGAACTACTCAAAATTTCCACTACTGGTTCTTTGAAGTACTCAAAATTTCTGCTACTGCTTCTCCGAACTACTCAAAATTTCCGCTACTGCTTCTCCGAACTACTCAAAATTTCTGCTACTGGTTCTCTGAACTACTCAAAATTTCCGCTACTGGTTCTTTGAACTGCTCAAAATTTCCGCTACCGGTTCTCCAGAACCTGTCAGAACCTGCTGAATTTCACCCCTGTGCTCACCCCAATCTAAGCCTTTGGCCTGCAGCATTTTTTCTGGCTGCTGAACTCACTTTACTTCTAAGTGTTGCACTAGAAGGCCGCATTCTAGGTGTTAAGTATTGAGACTGCATAGTTGACACTAAGGTCCGCTGTTCAAGCGGGAGAATGGAGACTGTTGATTGGTTGAGCCATCTGACAGCTCCCTATAAAAGGGAGAGCTGTCAGCCTGGCTCTCTGCTGGATCTTGTACATGGTTCAATAAAGACCTGTTGTTGTAAGCCTGTCTCTAGCCTCTTCAGTCCCAGAACTCAACATTAGGTGTGTCTCAGGGGTGGGTTCCTGCCGGTATGCTCTTACCTGTTGGTCGCTGCAGAACCGAAGAAGCCGGTGGCGTTTGCAGTGCGGGGCTTCCCCTGCCTGCTTTCCCCCGCCCACCTGGATGCCGGCATTTGTGTTCTTTTGCCCTCTGCGCAAGCAGAACGTTTTGCGCATGCGCAGAGGGCAAAAGAACGCAAATGGTGGCGTTTAGGCGGGCAGGGGAAAGCAGGCGGTGGAAGCCCCGCGCCGCAAACGCCACCGCCTTCTTCGGTTCTGCGGCGACCAATAGGTAAGAGCGTACCGGCAGGAACCCACCCCTGGTGTGTCTGTCAAGCGCTGGGGAAATCAGGAGATTCAGGTGTTCTGCCCCAGCCACAACATCAGGCAGTTCAAATGAGTATAGAGATTTATTGCAAGCTTAAGCTCTCTACAAGAATCTGAGCTACCGATGGTGAAGGGAAATGAGCGGGAGATAAGAGAGGCATTCAAGGTGGGCTGGACTTAAATCTCTTGTGGGAATGCAGGGATTTGTGACTGATGACACATTTGAAAACCATCTGAATTTTGAATGCATGATCATGGGAATACTGCAATGGTCCTAAGTGTGAAAAACAGTCATAAGTCACTTTTTCCCATGCCGTTGTAACTTTGAACAGTCACTAAATTACACGAGGACTACGTGTAATCATTTTTTTAAAAATCCCCCTTGTTTGCTCAGTCTATTCCCAAGGCCAGTTTTACATTCTTTACACAGCCCGATTTTACACTTATCGTAGAAATTAAATGATTGGCAAGCACAGGAGAATTGTTGAGAATTCAAAGCCGGAGTAAATAAAAAACAGTATCTTGCCTGTTTTCACTGTTGAAAAGACAACCAAGGAGGTTGACTTCTCGGAGACAGCTATTCAATAGCCAGTGAAAAGATTAGAGAACTCTTGCTCAAAGGCTGTAGCTGCCGGTCATGAGGAAAAGGTCTCACTGATGAACAAGTGCCAATCAAAGAGATGATTAGGAGGATCGAATGGGCAACAGTCCAAGGCAGAAGGCAGCTTTTGATTCCTGCAAAATCTTCCCTCTTCTCCCAATGGCTGATTCCCTCTTTTTGCTCGACCTACAGGTCTTCCAAGAATCCAGTGGACAATGCTGGACTTTTTTCCTTTGCTACCTATTCTTGGTTTTCCTTTCTAATGCTCCAAGGATACCGGCACAAAATCAATATAGCGACGTTGCCTCCTCTCTCTTACTACGACAGTGCCGAACCGAATGCCAAAAGGTACGGCTGTTGGGACGCAGTTATTATTTTTAAAATCTCTCCCGACCCACCCCAGTCTTCTTGGAGAGAAGGAGATGCCCCTCGTTTGCATTCGTTGGACTTTGAAGATAACAAACCTAATATCCTGTTTCTCTGCAAATAAGATCTAACCAGAAAACAAGACCTAGCATGATTTTTTAGGATGTTCATAATAAAAGCCCTACCCAAAAATAAGCCCCAGTTAAGATCATTAGCAAGACGGATGCATATTAGTACTGTATTTCCCCCAAAATAAGCCCTAACAAGAAAATAAGCCCTATTGTGTTTTTTGGAGCAAAAATTAATATAAGACCTGGTCTTATTTTCAGAGAAACAGTTGTTTGTAAGAAAATAACAGAGCTGGTGGCAGAGGTGGGTTCCTGCCGGTTCGGACCGGTTATATAGAACCGGTAGTAAAAATAGGGATTGGTTCTCCGAACCGGCAGTAATGGCAGCCTGGCCATGCCCCCAAGCAGGTTCTTTCGGCGGAGCCATAGGTGCCGCCATCTTGTTTTTCACTTCTGCGCACGCACAGAATCTTTTAGCACTGCGCATGCGCAAAGCGCGCACGCACCCATACGGCGCACCACTGAACAAACAGGCAGCGACGAAAACCAGAACCCACTGCTGGCTGGTGGTGTCCTGCTGTATCTTTCCTAAAAGAAAGCAGGGCAGTGGGCCAAAGTGAGACCCTGTAATTTCTACATGATTTCGGTTGCACGTGGAAAGTTATCATCCTGGTTTAAGTCTTCTTTGCAGACATTCTTTGGGAAGGTGTGCATTAAGAAGAGATTTGTCTGAAATGGTATGGGGTTTCCTGCCTGAACAGGGGGATTGGACTAGAAGACCTCCAAAGGTCCCTTCCAACCAGAGGTTGGTTCCTACTGGTGCGGTCCACTCTATAGCACCGGTAGCAGGCCACCGATTGCACAATTTGCGCGCGACAGCTCCAGTACCGTCTTCGCCGGTCCATCGCATGGCGCCATCTTTTTTGGGGAAATTTTTGGCAGTTTTGCTTCCTGCACATGCCCGGAAGTAAAATCTTGTGAGGGGACGCACGTGCGTGCGAGATTTCGGTGATTTTTTTGCTTCTGCGCATGCGCAGGAAGCAAAATTGCATGAGGGGACGCACACGTGTAGCGAGCGTGCACACACGCAAAACTTGATGATGCGCGTGCAGCACACCGGTAGGCAGTTAAGAGGAACCCACCCCTGCTTCCAACTCTGTTATTCTGTTATTCCATGCAAAGTGGAACACCAGTGAAACAAAAGTGGAGTAAAATACTAACTTTTAGATAAGACATTAGCCAAGCCTTGTTTGATGCTTATCCAATAGTAGATTTGAATGTCCGTTGAAAGCAAGATATCCCGTTATAACTTCTCAATTTTCTATCTGGCCTCTGTAATAATTAATTGACAGCCGCAACTTTAACAAGCATGGGTGTGGAAGAAATACGTAACCTGAGTTGTTTGCTTTTTTTTTTTTTTACAGATTTCAATTCCTTTGGGAAGCTGAGGTTGCCAAAGTCGGACTTGAGAAAGCTTCTTTAGGCAAAGTGTTCTTTCAATTTCAAAGGACAAGGATTTTCGTGGACATAATTGCTAATATTTTATATGCCAGTTTTAGTATTTTGGGGCCAGTGAGTAACCTGGAAGCACATGTTGAGAGCTGACACCGATAACCTTTCAAAATATTTGGAAAGAGAATTTGATGGGGTGATTTCCCAAAAATTTCTCCGGGGTGAAGGAGGACATTTCAAACCCTTGTTTGAGGCAGAACTTTTGATAAATCCACCCCACATTCAGAAGGCTACCCTGCAGTGGTTTCTGATGTCTTTCTTTGGGGCTGAAAGAATAGGTGGGAAGCCAGAGAGGCTGGAATGGGACAACTTGGGACAGCCAATGCGCCATGGCCAACTCAATGCGGCCAACTCAATGCGGCCAACTCAATGCGGCCAACTTGCTGCAGGACAATTCAATAATTCAATTTAAGTATTTAAAATCATTTAAAAATGATTTACATTTTGTCATTCACATTTCATTTTGTCCCTCCTTTCCCAGCCTTTCTTTAATGATTCAATTCCACCATTTCTTCAACTCTTGTCCTGCAGCGAGTTATCCCATGCTGAGTTGGTGGCAATGAGTTGGCCATGGACAATTGGCTATGATGAGTTGGTCATTGCAAGTTGGCTACACCGAGTTGACCATGCTGTAGACCTAGCTTCCCAGTTGCTTTGTCTCTAAGAGCAAAGAGAGAGAGACACAGAGACAGAGAGATAGGGAGGGAGGGGAGGGAGGGAGAGAGAGGGGGGAGAGAGGGAGAGAGAGGGGGAGAGAGGGAGAGGGAAGGAGAGAGGGGGAGGGGGGGAAGAGAAACCTACTTCACTTTTAAGACACTCATTTCAATTGGCATCTGCTTTGAAAGAAATTTCAAGAGAGAGAGAGAGGGAGGGAGAGAGAGGGAGAGGGAGGGAGGGGAGAGAGAGGGAAAGGGAGAGAGGGCAAGGGAGAGGGAGGGAGAGAGGAGGGAGAGAGGGGGAGAGAAACCTACTTCACTTTTAAGACACTCATTACAATTGGCATCTGCTTTGAAAGAAATTTCAAGAGAGAGGGAGGGTGGGAGAGAGAGGGAGGGTGGGAGAGAGAGGGAGGGAGAGACAGAGAGTGGAAGGGATGGAGGGAGAGGGGGAGAGGGAGAGGGAAAGGGAGAGGGGGGAGAGGGAGGGAGGGAGAGAAACCTACTTCAGTTTTAAGACACTCATTGCAATTGGCATCTGCTTTGAAAGAAATTTAAATAGCAAATTCTCTCTCATCAAATTGAGTGAGAATCGATAGACCAGCTACTGCCTACTGCTATTGCATTTATAAACCAATTTTAAAGAGAGAGAGAGAGAGATCTTATTTCAGCGAAACACTCATACCAAATGCAAAAAGATCCCACTTTTCGGTCTTTGGCCCAAACTTGATAGGGATCTTTTCTTAGACTAAGAATCACATCAATCTTGGCATCGCCATCGTCCTGAGCGATCTAGAACCACAGCTCGAGCTTGTGATTTTCATAGCAGAACACTGTTTTGAGGATAATAAGGACGACGTCAGTTTCGATGACCCAAACATTGCTTAAAACATGTCTTCTCCAAATGCTTTGAATTGTGGAAAAACACTCAAAAAAATATTTTAAATTGTGGGGTAGGAAGGGAAATAAATCAGGCGGTATTGAATAATATTGACTGCTTTAAAAATATATCAACTTAACAACACACATTTTCCCCAAAATATTATATGTTTATGTTTTGGTGTGTTTGTTTTTGGCAGACGTTGATCTTCCATAACATTCTCCAGTATACTGACAAAGATTCCAGGGACTTGCTGGAGGGTATTGGCCTCTGCATGGCTCTTTTTTTCACTGAAGTTTCAAAAGTTGTGATGTGGTCATTGACATGGGCTATCAACTATCGCACGGCTGTCCGGGTAAAGATTGCCGTGACAACCATCGCTTTTGAGAACCTGCTGGCTTGTAAGTCCTTGAAACACGCGTCTTTAAGCAAGGTAAGATTTGGCAGAATATTTGGTTGACCATTCTAGATGTATGAATCGGCCATCTAATCCTGCCATTCATATTGATTGACAACGATTTGGAAAGCTTTCAACACAGGAACATTTTTGAGCAGTTTCCTCGTTGCCTTTCAGTTGATTAATTTCTTAGCCAACGATGGTTTTCGGATATTCGAAGCTGCCTTGTTCGGCCCCATGCCCATGTCGGCGCCTCTTTTGATCGTGTTTTGCACCATCTATTCCTGTGGGCTCCTTGGTCCGACAGCACTGATAGGAACATTCATTTATGTTGCATTTATACCGTTGCAGGTAAAACGATTTCCTTTGCTACAAAATTATGACGCGTTTGCACCAGAAGAGCTCTCCTACAGTCCTTTCTCTGTGTTAAATAAGAAAGAAAGAAAAAAACCTCCCGTTTTAAGGAAGTTGTTAGTGGCAACTAGATATGTAAAGTGGGATGTGGAGAGGACATTCTAGTCCACGGGTGTCAAACTCGCCATGCAGGGGTGGGTTCCAATTTCTGCTACTGCCGGTTCGCTCAGGGATGTGCCGCGTGGGCACGCGCACATTTATTTCTTGTTCAAATTTATTTATTGTTCAAATTTATATGCCGCCCAACTCCCCAAAGGGACTCTGGGTGGTACTAAAAAAACCAAGATGGCGGTGCCTATGGCACCACCGAGAGAACCGGCTCGGGGGCATTCCAGCGACCCAGGCCGCCAAATTACTATAGAACCGGTCCGACCCGTTAGGAACCCACATCTGTCACCGCGTCATGTTGCCATCACGTGACATTTCACGAAGTTATACCCATTCGCGTGGGTGTGGCCTGCGCGTGACACATCTGGCTGCCCATTTGACACCCTTGTTCTAGTCTGTTTCCATCCTATTTTGATCTGAATAGTTTTGCTTCCTAGCAGAGATCTCATTGCAGGTTCTTTTCTGCTGGGATTTTACTTTTAGTAAAATCCCAGCAGAAAGCAAATGTTATAGTCCAAATCCGTTGATACCGCCCTCCTCCTATACGTGAGCAAGACTAGTGTGAATGTTCAATTGATCATATAGGTAGTCCTTAACTTACAACAGAATGGATATTGGATGTTTTTAATATTACGGTTTTAATTTTTATATTTGTTTTTAAATGCATATTTATAAATTGGTTTCTTGTATCTTTTCTGTTGTACGCCGCCCGGAGTCCTCCGGGAGTTGGGCGGCATATAAGAATACCAAATAAATAAATAAATAAATAAACAGTTCATTTAGTGACTGTTCAAAGTTACAACGGCACTGAAAAAAGTGACTTACAACTGTTTTTCAAAGTTAAGACCTTTGCAGCCATCCCCATGATCATGTGATCAAAATTCGAACACTTGGCAACTGGTTCATACTTATGACCATTGCTGTGTCCCAAGGTCACGTGATCCTCTTCTGAGAAGCTGAGTCAATGGGAAAGCCAGATTCACTTAACAACTGTGCTACTAACTTGCCAACTGCAGTGATTCACCTAACAACTGAGGCAAGAAAAGTCGTAAAATGGGGCAAAACTCACTTACTAAATGAAATGTTGGGCTTAATTGTGGTCGTAAGTTAAGGTCTACCTATACTCACATCCTAAATCTGAACAACAGAAGAGATGTCAATAAAGGAGAATATTTGTAGCTCAGGGTTGAAATGAAGTGGTCTTTGGTGCTCTCTATGCTTTGTTGTTTTCTTGCAGACGTTTCATTACCCAGCTAAATAACATCATCAGTGCTAGCAACAGAAGGAATAGCTACGATTATGCAGACTCTTTAGTCTTCAGCCAAGGGTTTAGCTGTCAGCCCTGGAATGAAATCTGTGTTGTGGCTCACTTTTTTCTCACCTTCCTTTGCAGATGATGATGGCCAAATTAACTTCTGCTTTCCGAAGACGCTCTATTTTGCTGACCGACAAACGTGTGCGAATCATGAATGAGGTTTTGACATGCATTAAGCTAATCAAAATGTATGCCTGGGAAAAATCTTTTGCAAAAATTATCGCAGGTACCTGGAGTGGGGAGGTGACTACCGTAGTTGGTTCATGTTTCAGTGGAATGCTTTAACTAGATCCCCCACGCCCCGATTTATGATTCGCCTTTAATTGAAGGTGTACAGGGTATAATTTGCAAAATCATAGACCATGGTCTAAGAAAAGATGTACGATTTATCTCTTTGTTCCACATCAATAGAGGATGATGTCTTTTTACCCTTTGCAGGCATCAGGGAAGCAGAAAGAAAAATACTGGAGAAGGCAGGATACATCCAGAGCATGAATGCCACTCTTACTTCAATCGTTTCCACTCTAACCATTGTTATGTTGTTTTCCTTCCACACCCTGTTAAAGCGTGAACTAACAGCTGCTGCTGTAAGATGATACTTCTGTTTCTTAATTTCCCCGTTGTCTTTTATGATAGCTATGAATCTCTAACCAACATGATCCCAAAATGACAGATCAGCAATCCTAGGCTGCATTAACACAGGGATAGAATCAAGATCACGTGAAGTAGTTAGTACCACTTTATAATGCCTTGGTAAGGCCACACTTGGAATGCTGCATTTTGGTCACCAAGGGGTGTGTGTGTGTGTGTGTGTGTGTGTGTGTGTGTGTGTGTGTGTGTGTGTGTGTGTGTGTCATCATCTTCTTTTAATGACCCCATTGTTGCAGGAAAAAGCCAGACAACTCAGATATCAGGAGCAAGATAAGCCTTGTTTTATTGGTTGCACAAGCAAGGTTCAGTCACAGCTTTTGAAAATTCTGAGCTGAACGATTTTCTAACAGAAAAGCGAACATCTTTATACTTTTTCCACAGTTACAAGGACACACAAACTTCAGTGATTGGTTACTATTACAAATCAACCTTTTGCTACCATATTAGGGAGTTACACCTCTTTCCCTTATTGACACGTATGCATGTTTTTCTGTAAGTTTTATGTTAACACGTTTAAATGTCCCAAGTTTCCTGTATCTGTCTGTGGCCAGCCTGTTTTCAGTTTGCGGCCGGCCAATTCTTAGGAAAGCCCAGCGACTTCCTCTTTGTGTTTTTCCAGAGCAAAAGACTTTTTCTCCTTTAATAGACGGGGCTCTATAGGTCATCCAAACCAACCCCAATTTTTTGACTTTTTTTGTCTCATTTTATGACTTGTTTCATTTTATCTCCTGCTTCACCATAATCCCTTGTTGGGTGGAGTCAGGGCAACTAAATGGAGCTGAATGTTTACTAGCCAGGTGCCTTTCCTGTCGCTAATGTGGAGTTATATTCAGCAGAAATATTCTGCTGAGAGAGAGAGAGAGACAGACAGACAGACAGACAGACAGACAGACTCTCCTGAAGGAATCCCCCTCCCGTGTGATATGTAGAATCCTTTAATTCGTTTTTCTTTTACAGGCCTTCAGTGTGATTTCAGTATTTAACACCATGAGGTTTTCAATTGCCATTTTGCCATTTTCAGTGAAAGCCACTGCAGAGGCCAGCATCGCCTTAAAAAGGTTGAAGGTAGAAAATGGTGCTTTTGGGGGTGGGGGTGGGGAGAATGGTTACAGATACTTTGGGATATTTAAGCAAGTACATAAAAAAATAGTTGGTTGCAGAATACGTTCAATTGCTATATTATATCATATCTGTTTTGCTGTCAATGTCCCTTAATCTATTATTGAAAAAACATACACACAACAATGTGAAATGTGAAAAAAATAATTTTATGTACTACGATTAGGTCGGACCGAAGACGACAAAGTTCTAAGTTGTCTAAGCCCAGAATTTCAAGTCTGGTTGCATAAAGTATTCTGTTGTGAGCAGAGGAGTGGAGGACTCTTCTTGTGAAATATCTCTGGACTCGTTCGATTGTATTAATGTCCGATATGCAGTATGGGTTCCAGACAGATGAGCTGTATTCAAGGATTGGTCTAGTAAAAATTTTCTATGCCCTTGTTTGCAGTTCAATATTTCCAGAGAAGAAGCTACGCAAGATTAGGTTAATGATTAGGTTTCCTCTTAATGCCATTTTGGCATTGTTATTACAGTGAGCTCTGGCACTTAGATCATTAGAGATGAGTACTCCAAGGTCCTTGACAGAGTGAGGGTCATCTACAAGGTCATATCCGCCCAGCTTGTATTTTGTGTTTTGATTTTTGCCAATGTGTAGGACAGAGCATTTGTTGGTTGAGATTTGGAGTTGCCAATTGTTTGACCATTCTGACCAGACGTTGTGGGTGCTTCAACACTGGAGGTTTTGAAGAAGAGATTGGACAAGCATTTGTCTGAAATGGTTTAGGGTTTCCTGTTTGAGCAAGAGGTTGGACTAGAAGACCTCCAAAGTCCCCTTAAATTCTGTTATTCTGTTTAACTGGCTTGGCCTTCATACGCATTGAGGTCTTTCCAAAAACCTAGGATGTCCAAAACTTATGTACTTTACATAAACGACATTTACGATCAGATTATAAGCAACTGCGTTCTCTTTGCTGATGATGAAAAGGGGGAACATGCCCCACGCACCCCACATGCCCTTACCGAGGCGCGTTGCTCACCGCCTGCTCTTGCCCATTTGTTTCAAGCCCCCCACCCTTTCCTCGGAAAGAGAGAAGGCGGCGGCGGCAGCAGCACCCAGCGATTGAACTCATGCCCAGCGGCATGGTGTGGTGATCGGCGGTGGGATAGAGCCGAGGTGGTGGGAAGACCCCGCTACGGAGCACACCAAGAGAGTCGCCCACTGAGCCAGAGGTGCAGGGAGGTGGATCCTGGGGCGGGCGGCTGGAAGGGCTCTTCTGCATCTCTCTGCATCTTGCTGGTGGATGGGGGGGCTGGGGCTCTCCCCCCCTCCTGCTGTGGCGGCTCTGGAGCCTTGATCCCTGCCTTGCTTCCTCCTGCCATGGCAGCTCTGGAGCCTCAATCCCTGCTTGCCTCCTCGCATGCAGGAGCGTGTTTCAAAACGCCGCTGGACAGTGATTACAATGCAGTATTGCAGGCTGATTCTGCCCACTGCCAGCAGTTCGATCCTGACCGACTCAAACTTGACTCAGCCTTCCATCCTTCCGAGGTATAGTGGTTTACAAATATTTTAACAGAATAACAGAGTTGGAAAGGACTTTGGCGGTCTTCTATGAGCTGTGGTGGCATGGTGGTGCAGTGGTTAGAATGAAGTACTGCAGGCTGCTTCTACTGACTGCCGGCTGCCTGCAATTTGTCAGTTCAAATCTCACCAGCTCAAGGTCGACTCAGCCTTCCATCCTTCCGAGGTCAGTAAAATGAGGACCCAGATTGTTGAGGGCGATAGGCTGACTCTGTAAACCACTTAGAGAGGGTTGTAAAACACTGTGAAGCGGTCTATAAGTCTAAGTGCTATTGCTATATCTTAGATCATATTTTTTTCCCCTTCTTGTAGAAAATTCTCACTATGAAAACGCCTTCTGCGTATGTGACGACCCTGCAGGGCTCCCCAAATGCTGTGGTGCTGAAAGACGTCACCTTATCTTGGGAAAGTGCTTCTGGTGAACCCCACAGGAAAAGTGGGAAAGAAACACTTCTGAATGGCAAAAGGGTCTTCAAATCCTCTCCCAAGGTAGACGTGGTCATTTCCCACTCGCGGATATCAATGGTTGGAGGCAATATTGACCGCAGCTTTGTCCTGCGGAATCTAAGTTTCATAGTAGAGAAAGTAAGTATACGGGAACAATAATATTTGAAACCAAATTTGACCTGGTGATAAGAGATTAAGATTTGGTCTGGATATAAACAACCTCTGGATTGATGGGGAAGATCCCTTACTGCCATAATATAGCTTCCATAGAAGACCTGTGTATTGTGTGGGTCAGAAGGAGGGCTGAGAAAATGTCTACAGACTCCTCACATCCTGGACATAAATTATTTCAAGAATTCTCCCTTCGCTATAAGGCATTGCATGCCAAAACAACTAAACACAATAGCAATAGCACTTATATACTGCTTTACAGTGCTTTACAGCCATCTCTAAGCTGTTTACAGAGTCAGCCTATTGCCCCCAACAATTTGGGTCCTCATTTGACCCACCTCAGAAGGATGGAAGGCTGACTCAACCTTGAGCCTGGTGAGATTCGAACTGCCAAATTGCAGGCCGCCGGCAGTCAGCAGAAATAGCCTGCAGTACTGCACTCTAACCACTGCGCCACTTAGATAGTTTTTCCCATCACTCTGCTGAACACCTAATTCCCACAGTACTGCCTTAGGTCTATTTACCCTTGTTGTATGTCTGTAGTATTATTATTATCCTTCCCACCTTCTCTACTATCTCCTCTGATATCATTATTATGATTATTATTACCCTGTTGTTTTGTATGTACACTGAGAGCTTCTGCACCAGAGACTTCTAATCACACTTGGCCAAATAAAGTATTCTAATTGTAAAGTATTCTAATTCTACTGCTGTCTGTAAAGTATACTCAATTCTTTTTCCTTCCCAGGGCAAAGTTTTGGGGATTAGTGGCAATGTTGGAAGTGGAAAGACCTCAATCCTCAAAGCGGTATTAGGACAGGTACGTAAATGTCTACCTTTTTTCTCAGTTCAGGTCTAATATAATATTTTACAATATTTTACAGTTAACATGGCTTTTTCCCAGCAGTGAAATCTACTTACCTTCCCTACCGGTTTGGAAGTGCATGCTTCGCGCATGGGCGCTCCGCTCAAGTGCCCACATGCTTTTTCACCCGCGTTCCACTCACACACACGCTTTTTCACCCTCCGCATGTGCGGAGGGTTTAAAAAAAGAAAATGGCGGTGCCCGGGCAGGTGGGCGGAGCCTCACGCTGCCACCGCTACCGGTTCTCCGAACCACTGGACGCCGCCGCTACCGAACCGGGCCGAACCGGTAGCATTTCACCCCTGCATTTTTCCCCTGACTCTGCTATGCTGATCAAGTCAAAGCTTCAGGATTCTGTGGTACCCAAAGTTAGGCCTATTGTGCATGAACTATACATCATTCTGCTAATATGCTGACCTTCTCAGCTCTTATGGTTAATGCATACCAACATTATGATGCTGGTTGCAGGTGTTTTAGTATTTGCTTAAGCAGAGGAAGCAGATGTAATAATTCATGCATTTGTTCTCCAAATCTGTATACAAATTGAATTCCGGTGCATTAAAATGTCCAGGATGGATCCTTGAACTATTTTTTAAAAATGGCTAATTCGACGGATAGTCAATTTTCAGTTTGCATATAAATATAAGAGGTCCAGATCAGACAGTATTTCCAAAGATCAGGTTCCGTAAACTTCCTTGAGAAGATGTAGGAAAGTTTGTAGAATTAAATATTTATGCAACTGCAAACTGTGGGAGGGATGGCCCTGCACAGACTAAATCAAGATGCAGAAAATTCAATCTATCCAACAATTCTTGGTGTATGGGACACAATAAAATCTTTCCCCAATCATCATTTCAAAATTACAATAAAAGCAATGGAAATAATCACTTCCACTACATTACATAAGGACTAAATTTGGAGAATAGAACTGATGTCTTATTTGGCCCTGACGGGAGGGCTGACCTTGGTATGCAGAACTTCCCTCCCCTTTTCATTATTTTCAAGTTCCCCATCAGAAGCAAAATAAGCGTCTGTGATTTATGATACCTGGATTCACAGATAACTGGGAAACCCACTGGAGCAGGTTTGACATCCAACCATTCCTTCTGTCCACTTCAGATGTATCTCTATCATGGGAATGTGGTCGTGAATGGCACTTTGGCGTATGTGTCACAGCAAGCATGGATATTTCATGGAAATGTCAGGGATAATATACTGTTTGGAGAAGACTACAATGAACAAAGGTAATTATAAAAAATGGTAACGATTTCCCCTGTCCAGTCATGTCCGAGTCTAGCAGTGCTCATCTTTTCTTAGCCCGGATTATCTGAAGACATTTCTGTGGTCATGTGGCCAGCATGACTATACACTGAAGGCACACAGAACTGTTACCTTCCCACCAGGGGTAGGTTCCACTTACCTTCCCTACCGGTTCACAAGTGCGCGTTTTGCACACACGTGCTTGCTTTGCTCGCGCGCACACCAGTGGTGGGTTCCTACCGGTTCGGTCCACTCTATCGCACCGGTAGCAGCGGGCTGCTGACATCATCAAGAGGCTACCGACACGGTGTGGTCAGTTGCCGGTGCCTAGGAGCCGCCATCTTTTTTCATGAATTTTTCGCCGATTTTTTGCTTCTGCGCATGCGCGGAAGCAAAATCACACCAAAATCTTGCAAAGGGACATGCGCACGTACGACATTTCAGCCAGATTTCGCTTCTGTGCATGTACTAAAGCAAAAAAATCACCGAAATCGCGCACGCGCAAGTGTCTTCTCGCGAGATTTTGGCACAATTTTGCTTCTGCACAAGCACAGAAGCAAAATCACACAAGAGGGTGTGTGCACATAGTGAGCGCACGCAAGCATGCATAGTGAGCGCATGAGCACATGAAACTAGGTTATGCGCACGCAGCGCACCGGTAGCAAGGTAAGTGAGCAACCCGCCCCTAGCGCACACCTACATCACATCAGGGAAATGACCCTCTGTGCATGTGCAGAAGCCTTTGCGCATGCGCCGAGGGTTCTTTGCCAGCCGCTTTTGAGGAGCGGCGACCGGAGGACTGCTTCGGGGGTGTAGCCAGCTGGTTATTGCTGCCGGTTCGGCGAGCGGGGGCAAATTTCTGCCACCGGTTCAGGCGAACCGGTCCGAAGCGACAGGAACCCACCACTGCTTCCCACCAAAGTGGTACCTATTTATCTACCCGCGTTTGCATGATTTTGAACTGTTAGATGGGCAGGAGCTGGGATGAGGACGGGAGCTCGTGTCATTGCGTGGAGCTCGGGTCTCAAACCTGGGCTGTCTGCTTTCTAGCTGACAAGCTCAACGTCTTTAACTGCTGAGCCATTGTGCTCTCAACGGTAACTACAAATTTAAGTAATAAAAAAGGTTAAGATTAGTGCCTTCGTGGGGAGATTGCTCCATCGTTCAAAATGATCACACTCTCTTTGCTGATCCTTGGCTCTGTTTGTTTTTTTTAAAGGAATTCAGTCTTTAATCTTTTTATTCTTAGCTATATAAAGGAAAGGGCAAGCATTGTATTCAATTAAAGGCTAGGATGTTGTACTGTTAAATAACTGTTATCAGACCTATTTATGGAAACACCTACTTATTTCTCTCGCCATATTTATAAGAAATGTCCTGGGGACAGAAAAAGGAAGTAACAAAATGAAATTTTCATAACTGCAACTCAGATTAAATCACATTAAATCAAAACATAACTGCTCAATTGGAGATGAAATGGTGACATAAAATGTCAGCTCCTTAAAGGTTCTCAGATTCTAACATTGCCAGAGGACTTCTGCAGGCAAGGCGTCACAAACATGTCTTTCTGAGCCATCTTAACCCGAGTGAGCGATGGGAACTGATGTGAGGCTTCAGAAGTCGACCTGAATGTTTGAAGAATTTCATTTTGAGGACGGAGAGCAATTTGCATTAGGCCTTCTCTATTTGTAGTCTGGTCCTTTCAAACGCCTATAGCAGGGGTGTCAAACTCAAGGCCCGGGGGCTGGATCCGGCCCATGGGGTGCTTAGATCTGGCCCATGGGGCTGCCCTGGAAACAGTGAAGGACCAGCCCGCAGTGCCTCTGTCAGCCAAAATGGAGCTCGGGAGGGCGTGCGTGGCCCTCCGTTTTCAACCATGACAGCCTCCTGCAGCCCTCTGCCAACGAAAACAGAGCTCGGGGGCAGCACGCAGCCTGCCCAGGCTCCATTTTTTGCCATGACAGCAACCTACAGCCCTCTGCCAGTGAAAACGGAGCACAGGGGGGCAGCGCACAGCCCACCTCAGCTCCGTTTTCTGCCATGACAGCCTCCTGCACCCCTCTGCCAGCAAAAATGGAGCATGGACTTTTCGCTGGCAGAGGATCACATCCCCCTGGCCCCCTAGGTCAAACACAACCCTGATGCGACTCTCAATGAAATCAAATTTGACACTCCTGTCCTATAGCAATGTAATGTGGCATCTAGAAGGTCCTAGTTCAGTTGCTTCAAGGGCTGGAAGAATCTACTGTGAACCAACACAAACAGTTGTGGACAGGGGTGGGTTCTAACTTACCTCACTGCCGGTTCACTTCCTCCCACACAGTGACAAAAAATTCCAAAAAATCCCCCCCCCCAAAGCCAAAAACAAGATGGCGGTGACAGAATAGGAAATTATTCCTATCAAGAGGTGATATAGGATCTTGCTTCCTTGAAGTCATTCTTACTTAGAAAATAAAACCGAGATTTAATTCTAATTAACAAAATATTTATTTCAGTATAAAAGTAACAAAATATAAACCTTAATAAGCTACATTTTCTCAGCTAAGAATTCACATCTGCCTCGGGCGAGGCTCACAGGAGAAGAAGGAAGGAGGAGACTCCTGGAATGCACACATGCGCAGTAATACATATCACATGTCTGTTTGATTAGAAATACAGTAAACCTAGAAATATGGCAGAGGTGCTCAACTGGCAATATTCACATCATGACAGGCGGCACCCACGGACCGGCACTGACCAAACCAGTTCTGTGATGTCATTGTGACATCACCAGCGGTTTGCTACCGGTTCGGGCAAACCGGTCCAAACCGGGAGGAACCAACCTCTGGTTGTGGATGATCTGACTGGAGAGCTTCCAAACTGATATCGTAGCCTCATGCAAACAACATAAGAGTAGTCTCACATTTGCATGAGATGCATGCACTCTAAAACAACCATGTTTGGCAAAGTTGAGGAGAAGTGAAGAACATATCCTCAATCTTGGGTTCTCTACCAGAGATCAAGGAGTTTGAGGGTTCTGTGCAGTATCACCTGTTCCTAGCATTGCACTTTTCTAGACACATCAAGGACTACCCTCTTTGAAAGACCCTACATCAAGAAAAGCAAACAGTTGCTGGGTCTTTGTTCTGCAATCTCTCAAAATTATAACTTTTTCGAGCCTAAGGTCAACCTTAACCTTTGATTACGAGCCATGGTGGCGCAGTGGTTAGAATGCAGTACTGCAGGCTATTTCTGCTGCCTGCCGGCTGCCTGCAGTTTGGCAGTTTCAGTATCACTGGCTCAAGGTCAACTCAACCTTCCATCCTTCCGAGGTAGGTAAAATGAGGACCCAGATTGTTGGGGGCAATAGGCTGACTCTGTAAACCACTTAGAGAGGGCTGTAAAGCACTGTGAAGTGGTATATAAGTCTAAGTGCTACTGCTATTGCTATTTGCATGACAGAGGCTGTATTTGTTAGGAAAGATCCAGCCAGGCAGGGAGGAGGACTCAAGGAGGGGGTTAGCTTTGAATCATTGTGCAGTCACAAGAGATCCAGGAGTGACAGTCACCCTCCCTTAAGCTCCATAGAACCCGTTCCCTCCATATCTACCTGTTCCCAAGAGAAGGCAAGCGGTCTAAGGAGATTCCTGTATAACAGGCTGAACGTAATAAAGTAGTTAGCTTGAACTCTACATGTGTGGATCTGGTTGCTTGTGCCTGATGGTATTTTTAACAAAGAGGTGCTGACAAGACAAAATAATTTAAATGGGTTTAATTGAAATGTATGTACTTGAAATTTTAGTAAGGGTGAGGTAATTACCGGTAAGTACAGTTAACTTTAATACTCCCCATATATTTAATGTTATTTTTAAATGTGTCAAGACCAAAATTACAATTTGGTTGGGCATTTTAGAAGGTCTTTGAGGGCTTCACCCAAGGATTCTGAGGGCCACAGGCAGGTCAAGGACCTCAACTGAACAGCCTGTATTAGAGTAATCAAGATAAGACATGTCTTAGCTTCTCATTTTCAAATAGAGCTTATGTATTCCCCGGAAAATCCTTTGCTTTTGATGAAACCAAGGAAGCTGTTCTTTCTTATCAGTTTTCTAAATATTATACCCGGCCAGTGTACTCAGCTGTGAGAGTAAATGGTTGCTAAATATCACTTCTGTCATTTCCTCAAATTATATTGGAGTGGATCAAAAAGAAAAAAAGAGAAGAGAAAAGAAAAGAAAAGAAAGAAAAGTCTATTCAGCTTAGCAGGAACAAACAAACAAGCCAACATATCTCCCAAGAGCTCATTTTAACACATCTTCAAAATGGCTCCAGGGAATATTACCAGCACCTCACGAGCCATTAGATGCTGCAGGGAAGTATTAAGCTTTGCTGAAATGATATGAAATAGAAAAGCAACCTTCAGTTCAAATACTACATACAATATCTAAGGGTAAAATAATTGATAAGGCCCAGTTATTTGTCTGCTTTCTTTGCTGGGGTCATTTCCATCTCAGCTGGTTATTGTAAGAGCTCTACAACTTGAAAAAAAATTGTGAAGAGATGCTATCTAGGGAAGAGTCAGATAAGAGGGAACATAGCCCACAGTTGCATAATGGGTGGAACAGGAGTTTTACGAGGGATCCTTAATGCTAAGTAACAGTGATACCTCAGAACTCAACATTAATTGGTTCTGGGAGGCACAATGAGTATCAAAAATGATGAGTACCAAACAAAATTTTCCCACAAGGAATAATGTAAATAAATTTAATGTGTCTCCAAGCCAAATGCACATTTTTAAAGGCAATGTATAAAAAGATAGGGTTGCATATAACAGAATAACAGAGTTGGAAGGGACCTTGTAGGTCATCTAGTCCAACCCCCTGTCCAAGCAAGAAACCCTACATATCATTACTTTACATGAGAAATAAACCTAGAAATTAATAAATACTTAGATTAAATAAAATAAAAACTTCAGTTTACCTGTAGTAACGAGGAAAAAAAAGTGCAAAAATACACAAAATGACCACAGAAGCTAAGATAAGACTGCAAGAGGGCGTGCACAGGGCAAGAGTTACCACGTGACTAACATGGCACCCTTTGTTTCGGCTGGAAAAGGGTAGCGAGTCACGAGGCAACCAGCATCAACAGGCTCTAGTTTGCGTGTTGAGTATCAAACAAACGCCGAATACTAGGACAAAATTTTCTTATCAAAATGCGTTGAGTACCAAATTCAATGAGTTTCAAAGCAGTTGAGTACCTCTGTATCAGGCTATAAAGTTGATGGTGGGAAAATTGTACTTTCAAACTTGCAAGGTTCTATTAATGCAGTTACAATAAAATAGAATTAGGTTATTTGGTCATGTTTCTTGCCTGGTCTGGCTGCTAAGGCTGAGACTGAGTCAAGACTGGAGAACTGGCAATACTCAAGATTGAAGGAGTCTTCTCCAATAATAATCACAATATTGCTACAAGGCTCATTTATAGAAATGAAAGAAATTTGCTGAGATTCATTGCTTGCACTTCAGTTCAGTTTTAATATTTTAGGTATAATTATATCATCAACATTTGCAGTCTCAAGACAGACATGGAACGTTTACCCTATGGAGATATGACGGAAGTAAGTATAATGTATGTTTATTTAATTTAAGGATGCTAAATTAAACCGCCAACTTCCTGTTTGCTTATTTGGCATATTGGTATCTCACTTCATGGCAATTTGGATATTTGGAGATCTCCCTTGATTTTATACATGTGATAAGTCAGTGAGGTATGATGTATGGAGAGAGAATGATTGACCTCAAATCACCTACTGAGTTTCTTGGTCAATTGGTTAATTAATGACAGCATTATATTTGATCTTACATGAAAGAAAAATGCATAACTGGGCCTGAAGCCAATTGGCCAAACTAGCCTTAGATATTCTTCCTAGTTATGAAGGGTACAAAACTCCAATATTAATTCATGTTAAGCATCTTAGAGCCGAGGTGGCGCAGTGGTTAAAATGCAGCACTGCAGTTCAGCAGTTCAGCTGTTCAAATCTCACCGGCTCAAGGTTGACTCAGTCTTCCATCCTTCTGAGGTTGGTAAAATGAGGACCCAGATTGTTGGGGGCAATATGCTGAACTCTGTAAACCGCTTAGAGAGGGCTGTAAAGCACTATAAAGTGGTATATAAGTCTAAGTGCTATTGCTATCTTCAGGTGTTACATGAGATTTGTGAAACAGTGATACAAATGGGTTTCCTGTATTTTGCAAAGAAGAGTTAGAGGTGACATGATTCTGATTTCAGAGTCAAATATAGATTGACTTTCAGAACATATTGGCTTAGTCATAGCTTGTTGGATAAACCATAATATGTTGTGCACAAGGTAGTAAGCCACAAAGCATGGCTAATGCACCCCTGGCTTCAAATAACACAGTAGGCTAATGTAAACTGGGATTGGATCCAGCTTGTTGTGGGAACTCATCTGCCAGCCTATAAGTAACGGATAGGCCAAGATATTAAAACCAATCGTGTTTTGCTAATAGTGTTTTGATGTCTTTCATAAACCCAGCATTTGTCATAACGCCTTGAGCCTAAATTGAGCCACAGTGTGTTTTTATCACCAAAGGATTAGTAGATCGGAAGGAGGGGTGGGAAACTTGCTTTAAATATTCCTATTTTATTATCTGAGCACTCTGCTGTATTTTCCTGGAAATGACTGGAATACAAGCAAGTTTGAGCTCCAGGCACGGGGGGGGGGGGGGATCTATTCTAACAAGATTTGGCATTTTGTCCCTCCAAGCTATCTTGTCAGTTTACATTTTCATTCTCGGCACTCTGGCTTGCAACATGATCAAACTTGGGACTCATAGTTGTGAAATACTTTTGCCCTAGCTACCCTGCTCAACATCTGTGGATGTTGTGAAAAGGGCATTATGGCCGCACTGGAATTCTTATAGCTGCTGTTGATTTCCGAGTTTCTGACACACTGATAGATTCCCAGGAGGAAAATCTTGAACATATCTTTTTAGGAAAAAAAATACATGGTGAGGGGCCGGGATTATGGTTAGTTATGGGGCAGGGAAGAACCACACAGAAACAGGAGGTCCTACATCAGTGATGGCTAACCTTTTTTTCCTCGGGTCCTCCGAACGTTTGTCTGAAATGCCGGAACATTTCATAACCTGGCAATGCCACATAATGTTCACATTGCAATAAGGATATAAAGCTTTTTTAAAAAATGGTTATATGAATATTATATATTTGGGTTTGATTGATGTATCCCTTCTGTTTTTTTTAAAGATAGGAGAAGGGGGTTTGACCCTTTCTGGAGGCCAGAAGCAGAGAATCAGTTTAGCTCGTGCTGTGTATGCAAACCGAGATATTTATTTATTGGACGACCCTTTGTCGGCCGTGGACGCTCAAGTTGGAAAGTCTATTTTTGAAGAATGCATTAAGAAAGCTCTTAAAGAGAAAACCATCCTTCTGGTATCTCATCAACTGCAGGTAAACGAATTGCTGAAAGAAATGGGAAAGAACTTTGTAGGGAATGGCATCCTAAATCAGAAACTCACCCAGGATGGAGTTTGGGTGGGGGAAAAATCCAATATAGGTAGGCACAATTGAGTCCAAAATTTTGGTTGCTGAGCGAGACATTTGTTAAGTGAGTTTTGCCCCATTTCTTGCCGCAGTTATTAAGTGAATCACTGCAGTTATTAATTTAGTAACACAGTTGTTAAGTGAATCTGGCTTCCCCATTGACTTCGCTTGACAGAGGGTCACAAAAGGGGATCACGTGACCCGGGGCACTGCCACCGTCATAAATATGAGTCAGTTGCCAAGGGTCCGAATTTTGATCACGTGACCACGGGGATGCTACAACGGTTGTGAGTGTGAAAAACAGTCCTAAGTCACTTTTTGTAGCGCCCTTGTAACCTCTAACGGTCACTATATGAACGGTTGTACGTTGAGGATTTTCCGTAATCATTTTTGCAAGATGGATTCTGACCTTTTTGAAAGTCTTTTCAAAGCTTTTCATAATTTATAAGATGCTTTTGGTTTTTTAAAAATAATTTTAAAGACTTTATCGTCCTGGGACCTTTAAGACATTTTTAGTCTCACTTTCTTCCCAGAATATTCCATTCTATTCCCCAAACCCCAATATATGCTACCTTACAAGGCAGGCGGCCCAGGTTCAATATATATATATATATATATATATATATATATATATATATATATATATATATATATATATATATATATATATATATATATATATATATATGTGTGTGTGTGTGTGTGTGTGTGTGTGTGTGTGTGTGTGTGTGTGTGTGTGTGTGTGTGTGTGTGTGTGTGTGTGTGTATGTATGTATGTATGTATGTGTATATATATATATACATACATATATATATATATTCTGAGGTTTTTCACGGGTGTTTGTATGTAGGTCTTTGGTTATTCTCCTGCTCCTAGAAGCTGGAAGCCGAAGACACCAGCCTGATGATGACGAATGAGACTTCATCGAAACGTCGCCAAGACACTTCCAATTTCACGTGGGAGAAAACCCAAATAACCAAAGACCTACATATACATACATACATACATACATACATATTCATCTTTCTTGGTCAGTATGACTTCAATACTTAGCATGTTCAACTGATATTCATCCCGAGCTGTTTTCCAGTAACCCCCCCCTCCATTCCCTCCCCCATTTTTTTTAATTCCTGCAAACCATTAGAGCCTCTTCAGAGCTGCTAATATTTTCCTCTGGTGTGTGAACATTCCCTTCATAATGACCTACATTTGGAGAGTAAGTGTGCTATTAGTTTGGAAGTAACAAGCATTCTGGGTTTTATGCCCCCGGGAGAGAGGCAATTGCACAGTTAGTCTAACATAACAGAAAATGAATTAGAGCATTTGGCAATGCGCTTACAACACGGAGCAGGGAGGTGGTGGCATGGTTTGGTTTTCAGGCAGTGATCGTTGGTTGGAGAATTGAGTTCAGCAACCATCCATCCTTTCCATGGTAAATGCAATGTTTGCAGGTCTTTTGAGTCTTTGCCCCTCTCGGGTTTTATTTTTCATTGTTAAAAGACTTCTGAACAAACATCCCCGCAGTTTTATTTGGTTATTTCTTTCCTCCTCCCCTCTTGAAAAATAAAATAAAATATCTTTTCCATACCAGCAGAGGGCACAGAAGTCCTTGATCCATTTAAAACAGAACAGAAACAAAGATACTCATTCTAAAGAATGGGGGAGAATTTGTATTGTCTGACCTAAACAGAGCCCTTGGGGCTTACAGGTTGTATATTCTTCCCATATCTTGTTGATAGTAATTTCTCTCTCTCTCTCTCTCTCTCCCTCCCTCCCTCCCTCCCTCCCTCCCTCCCTCCCTCTCTCTCTCTCTCTCTCTCTCTCTCTCTCTCTCTCTCTCACACACACACACACACACACACACACACACACACACACACACAGGGAGGGAGCAGTGCTAAAAAAACCAGCGCCACTGAGAGAGCCAGTTCAGGGGCGTGGCAGGCCTGGGTCACCGCCAGTTCTAGCGGCCCAGGCCACCAAGTTACTACCGGTTCCATAGAACCGGTCCAAACCGGTCCGAACCCACCTCTGCTCTTATCACCAAACAAGGGCCTACAGATAATCCTCGACTTACAATCATGTGTTTAGGTTGTAAAAGAGGACAAAACTCACTTAACAACTGTCTTGCTTAGCAATGGAAGCTCAATTGTGGTCGTAAGTCAAGGATTACCTGTACTTAGATCCGAAAAAGAGGGAGGCGTGAGAAAGACACCCAAGATAAACCCCACCTTGATATTGTTTGATACAAATGGGTCAAATTCTTCTCTCCTACAACAATAAACACCGTTTAAAAATATGATTACAGGTAGTCCTCGACTTACAACCATTGATTTAGTGACCGTTTGAAGTTAAAACAGCCATGTCTCTTCCTTGATCTTGTGTCTCTTGAAGACTAACAACAATCGTGAAAATCTACAGGTAGTCCTTGACTTACAACAGTTCACTTAGTGACCATTCCAAGTTATAACATCACTGAAAAAAGGGACAGGGTCATTTTTCACACTTACGGCGGTCGCAGCATTTGGTCACGTGATCAAAATTCAAACGCTTGGCAACTGACTCATATTTATGACAGTCGCAATGTCCCCGGGGTTGCGTGAGCCCCTTTTGCGACCTTCTGACAAGCGAAGTCGATGGGGAAGCCAGATTCGCTTCACAACCAGGTTACTAACTTAACAAGTGCAATGATTCACTTAATGACTGAGGCAAGAAAGGTCATAAAATAGGGCAAAGCTTATTTAACAAATGTCTCGCTTAGCAAAATAAAAGATTTGGGCTCAATCGTGATCATAAATCGAGGATAGCGGTATAAACGGGGGTGCCCACGAAATACAAACAAGCTGCTCATTACCGTATTTTTCAGAGTATAAGATGCACTTTTTTCCCTCATAAAAGAGGCTGAAAATTTGGGTGCGTCTTATACTCCGAATGTAGTCCCGCCCACTCGCCGGCCCCTTCCCTTTGGCCTCCGTGCGTCCTCTTCCTGGCTGCAGAGATTGCCACCAACAATGGCTTGTGTTTTGGGGCTCTGCACATTGCATTTTCAGCCTCCAAATGCTCGACACGCAGTGCCCAAAATGGCTACCCGGAACAGCTGCTGCCTTCTCTCACCCCTTCCTCGCTTTGCCTGCTTTAGTCACTGGAGCTCCTTCCGACAATCAGCTGTGCTTATGAAGCCGTTTTTCAACCCCAACACGAGCTAAGCGATCTTCCGTGCTTTGCCTGCTTTTCTAATTGCTGCTCCCTCCGATGATCAGCTGTGCTTTAGAAGCATAGCCCCAACCCTCCCCCAACCTCAAAACCAGCGAGCGAACGAATGTGCTGAAGCCGACCAGGCTAAGGACTAGCCAGAGGAATACCTGGTAGGCAGAATTTCTGTTAAGGTGAGAATAAATCTCATAGAGGCGATGTGGATCTTTTCTTGGGATTCAGACATTTAGAAATAAAGCCGAGATTAAAAGTCTAATAGAAAATATTTATTTCAGTACAAAAACAATACATTCTGAATAATTACATCTTGCTAATAAATCGTGACCACTCCCGGTCAGAATCAAAGGCAGAAGAAAAAAAAAAGGAGAATCAGGAATGCAGACATGCGCAGGAGATCACATCACGTGTCCTGCTTGTATTGGAATGTACCATAATATTAGGATAGGGGTGCATCACCCTGCATAAACATACAACTGACAATATTCACTACGTGACAATTTCCCACCACCACCACCACCACCTATTTTCCTCCCCAAAAACTAAGGTGCGTCTTATACTCCGGTGCCTCTTATACTCCGAAAAATACGGTAGTTTACTGATTCTTTTCTCTTTCCTTAATACCCACAGTATCTGCAGTTTTGTGATCAAATTATCCTGCTGGAAAATGGGGAGATGTTGGAAAGTGGTACCCACGCGCAGCTGTTGAAGGCCAAGGGCCGTTATGCTCAACTCTTTTATAACCAGCGCTCAGAAGACGTCATTGTGGGTTTTAGTTCTCCGGACTTATTTTGTGCTGCTGCCTATTAGCATCCTCAAAGTTAGTTCTCTGGTACTGGTGAAAGCTTCTAGAAGAACTTTCTTCTGACACAGCATAGAATTTGAAGCCTTTTGATGCCTTTTACCAGCAACCATTGTGTAGGATAGATACATTCAAGAGATTGGACAAACATTTGTCTGAAACGTTATGGAGTTTCCTGCTTGAGCAGGAGGTTGGATTAGAAGGTGTGAACGCTCCAACACTGAAAGTTTTTAAGAAGAGATTGGACAACCATTTGTCTGAAATGGTATAGGTTTTCCTGCCTAAGCAGGGGGTTGGACTAGAAGACCTCCAAGGTCCCTTCCAACTCTGTTTATTCTATTCTATTCTATTCTATTCTATTCTATTCTATTCTATTCTATTCTATTCTATTCTATTCTATTCTATTCTATTCTATTCTATTCTATTCTATTCTTGCCTGGGGTGAAATGCTACCGGTTTGGGTCAGTTCGCCCAATCCGGTAGTAAAAAATGCTTTTAAAAAGTTTTTTTAAAGGTTCTGACGATCAGCTGTGAGAATCAGCTGTGCCGCGCGATCGTCAGAACATTTTTTTTACTTTTTAAAAGCATTTTTAACTACTGGTTCCGGCGAAATGGTAGTAAAAATGCTTTAAAAAGTAAAAAAAAGTTCCAACGACCGTGGACACAGCTGATTGTCACAGCTGATTGTTGGAACTTTTTAAAAACTTTTTTTAGCATTTTTAACTACCGGACCGGTAGTTTAAAAATGCTAAAAAAAGTTTTAAAAGGTGGCCACACCCACCCAATCACATGACCACCCCACCAAGCCACACTCACCAAGCCACGCCCACAGAACAAGTAGGGAAAAATTTTGAATTTCACCACTGATTCTTGCTTTAAAACTTCCAAGGTCCCTTCCAACTCTGTTATTCTGTTATATTTCAATGCCTAATCCACACTTCCCAAGCATGAGCGCAAAAAACAATGTGGTTCATGCACCAACAATGGCTCTGTTCTGAGATTTCCACTGCCATTTGCATCTCACAAACTTTTCGAAGCATGCACAGATGAAGAGCAAATGCACAACAGCAGCAACGTCTGTGTGGAGAGCAAAGGGGATGTGACTCACGCAATCCGTATCACAGGAAATACTGTGATACTTTTCCGCATGCATTGTGATATTCCAGGCATGTACCAAAAGGACAGAGTTTGTGGCTCAAGAGCCAGGCAACACCTTCTGGTGCATGCAAAGATGACAAAGGAGAGAGAGAGAGGGTTAGGCAGAGAGGCACAGCTTTAGAGATAATCATATGCAAAAAAGTGCTTATTAGAATAATGTGGGTAATACCAGATCCAGTTACTGTTGTATCTCAACTTTCATAAGACCTAGCTAATATGGATAATAGCAGTGTATGATAAGCCTAACAATATCTGGATGGCTATACATTGCACAGTCTAACGGATGGTATTTTTGGCCCAGTCATCAAGACTAGAATAGAGTTATTTATTGGCCAAGTGTGATTGGGCACACAAGGAATTTGTCTTTGGTGCATATGCTCTCAGTGTACGTAAAAGAAAAGATACGTTCGTCAAGAATCATAAGGTACAACACTTAATGATAGTCATAGGGTACAAATAAGCAATCAAATCATATTAGGAACCAGTCAATATAAATCATAAGGATACAGATAAGGATACAGTAAAGATAGCTTAGGAGTAGCTCCTGAATCAGAAAGGCAATGGAAACAATTGCTGGAGAACATTACAGATAGTCCTCAAGTTACAACAATTCATTTAGTGACCATTCAAAGTTAAAACGGCAATAAAAAAGTGACTTATGATCGTTTTTCACACTGAGGGCCATTGCGGCCACCCCACGGTCACACGATCAACGTTCAGATGCTTGGCAACTGGTTCATATTTATGACAGTTGCACTGTCCCGGGGTCACGTGATCCCCTTTTGCAACCTTCCGAGAAGCAAAGTCAACGGGGAAAACCAAATTCACTTAGCAACTACGTTACTAATTTACTAACCGCAGTGATTTACTTAACAGCTGTGGCAAGAAAGGCCTTAAAATGGGACAAAGCTCATTTAACAAATGTCTCAGAAATGTCTCGCTTAGCAACAGAAATTTGGGGCTCTGTTACGGTCATAGGTCGAGGACTATCTCTATCTGCAAGTAGAGGAGAATCTGTATCATGTTGAGCTTGTAGGCTTCCAGGAGACGTCTGCTTAGATGTTGTAGGTAACAAACTGTTGGACTAATCCAGAGGTCAGAAACCCGTGGCTCTGGAGCCGCATGTGGCTCATTCATCCTGCTGCAGCTCCCTGTTGCCGGTCGGCTCCACAATTGATAGGGCTTTCAGTTAGGACAGGTAGAGGAAAAAGGACACCGCGCTAGGAGGAGACTTTATGGGGGGATCGGACTTCCGGTCAGCTCCAGAACTGAACGGGGGGCTTCCGGTTATTATCTTTGTGGCTCTTTGGGTGTTTAAGGTTGCCGACCCCTGGACTAAACTGACTTGGGGTTGAATAAACAAGGGTATTTTTATATTCTTAACAGATGAAGAAAAACTGTCAGGACTTAGAACAATCAATAGTCTTTAGAAACAATAGCTAAAATAATTTCCTTGGGTCAATGATATTGTTCCTTCCAATATAAGATGCTGGAGAAAAACAGGAACAAATAGGTGTTATCCTCAAGAAATGTTTATGGGTTGTCCTATGGGTTAGACCAGGGATGGGGAATGATGGCCCTTTTATGACTTGTGAATTTCAACTCCCAAAATTCATGTTGGCTCAGGAATTTTGGGAGTTCAAGTCCACAAGTCATAAAAGAGGCCATTGTTCCCCACCTCTGGGTTAGACAGATCTTGTATAAGATCCATCTGGGCTTCTTCATTCTCAAATAAAAAAATCTTTGTTTACCGTAGATTGCAGATCACCACTTTCTTTCGTCATCATCAGATGAATCAGTGAAAAAGAAAGACATCCAGGATCACGATTCAGACATCTCTGCCGCAGAAATGAAAGTTCCTGGTAAAATCGTTTCCTTTCCTCCTTTATATTTTTAATGATGGCAAGTATTAGTTTGACTCTCCTCTCACTTTTCATCTCCCAAGGTTTTGATGAGCCTGATGATACAAAGACTAAGAAAGATCTTGAAGAAGGAACAAGCAGAAGTAAGTTTCACTTTGTCTTCCTGTGCAATTAAATCCCCAAATCTCACAGTCAATCCATGTATAGTGCAAAACCAGCCAGGCTTGCTTAGATATCTGCTCCAAGGTTAGAACTTGGCACTTTTGAGGTGAAATTATTATTGCAAAGTCAGTGTGATATAAGAATGCTTTTTTTTCTGCAAGTATTAACTTGACTCTCCATTCACTTTTCATCTCCCAAGGTTTTGATAAGCCTGATGATACAGAGACTAAGAAAGACCTTGAAGAAGGAACAAGCAGAAGTAAGTTTCACTTTGTCTTCCTAGGTGATTAAATCCCCAAATCAAACCCTGTGTAGTACAAAAGAACCCACGCTTGCTAATATAATTGGTTCAAGGTTAGACCTTGGTACTTTTGAGGTCAAAATAATGTTACAAAGACAGTGTGAAATAAGAATGCTTTTTTTCACAAGTATTAGTTTGACTCTCCCTTCACTTTTCATCTCCCAAGGTTTTGATAAGCCTGCCGAAACAGAGACTAAGAAAGATCTTGAAGAAGGAACAAGCAGAAGTAAGTTTCACTTTGTCTTCTTGCGCAATTAAATCCCCAAATCTCACTGTCAACCCCCTGTGGAATACATAAGCACCCAGGCTTCTTTAGATATCTGCTTCAAGGTTAAACCTTTGCACTTTGCAATTAATGTTGCAAAGTCAGTGTGAAATAAGAATGCTTCCCCCCGCAAATATTAGCTTGACTCTTCCTTCAATTTTCATCTCCCAAGGTTTTGATAAGTCTGATGAAACAGAGACTAAGAAAGACCTTGAAGAAGGAACAAGCAGAAGTAAGTTTCACTTTGTCTTCCTGCGCAATTAAATCCCCAAATCTCACTGTAAATCCCTGTGTAGTGCGAAACCAGCCAGGCTGCTTATATAATTGGTTCAAAGTTAGTCCTTGGTACTTTTGAGGTGAAATAATTGTTGCAAAGTCAGTGTGAAATGAGAATGCTTTTTTCCTGCAAGAATTAACTTGACTCTCCCTTCACTTTTCATCTCCCAAGGTTTTGATAAGCCTGATGATACAGAGACTAAGAAAGACCTTGAAGAAGGAACAAGCAGAAGTAAGTTTCACTTTGTCTTCCTAGGCGATTAAATCCCCAAATCTCACTGTCAATCCCTGTGTAGTACAAAAGAACCCGGGCTTGCTTATATAATTGGTTCAAGGTTAGACCTTGGTACTTTTGATTAATGTTGCAAAGTCAGTGTAAAATAAGAATGCTTTTTTTTCGCAAGGATTAACTTGACTCTCCCTTCACTTTTCATCTCCCAAGGTTTTGATAAGCCTGATGATACAGAGACTAAGAAAGACCTTGAAGAAGGAACAAGCAGAAGTAAGTTTCACTTTGTCTTCTTGCACGATTAAATCCCCAAATCTCAGTGTCAACCCCTGTGGAGTACAAAAAAACCCAGACTTCTTTAGATATCTGCTTCAAGGTTAAACCTTTGCACTTTGCAATTAATGTTGCAAAGTCAGTGTGAAATAAGAATGCTTCCCCCCACAAATATTAGCTTGACTCTCCCTTCAATTTTCATCTCCCAAGGTTTTGATAAGCCTGATGATACAGAGACTAAGAAAGACCTTGAAGAAGGTACAAGCAGAAGTAAGTTTCACTTTGTCTTCCTGCGCAATTAAATCCCCCAATCTCACTGTCAATCCCTGTGTAATGCAAAAGCACCCTGGCTTGCTTATATAATTGGTTCAAAGTTAGTCCTTGGTACTTTTGAGGTGAAATTATTGTTGCAAAGTCAGTGTAAGTCAGTCCCACAGAGAGGGCCTCCTCCGGGTCCCGTCGGCCAAACAATGCCGACTGGCGGGGCCACGGGGGAGGGCCTTCTCTGTGGGAGCCCCGTCCCTCTGGAACCAACTTCCACCAGAGATCCGGACTATCCCCACCCTGCTGGCCTTCCGTAAAGCCTTAAAAACATGGCTCTTCCGGCAGATGGGGTGAATAGGACAATCAGATCCCCCCTGAATGTTGTGTTTATAATGTTCTTTTTAATTATATTTTAATTTAAATTATGATTGTTTTTAAATGTACGTTCTTATTCATGCTGTACGCCGCCCTGAGTCCCACGGGATTGGGCGGCCTATAAGAGCGTTTAATAAATAAATAAATAAATAAATAAAATAAGAATGCTTTTTTTTCGCAAGGATTAACTTGACTCTCCCTTCACTTTTCATCTCCCAAGGTTTTGATAAGCCTGATGATACAGAGACTAAGAAAGACCTTGAAGAAGAAACAAGCAGAAGTAAGTTTCACTTAAATCCCCAAATCTCACTGTCAATCCATCTATAGTGCAAAACCAGCCATGCTTGCTTAGATATCTTCTTCAAGGTTAGACCTTGGTACCTTTGAGGAAAAATTATTGTTGCAAAGTCAGTGTGAAATAAGAATGCTTTTTTTCCGCAAATATTAGCTTGACTCTCCCTTAACTTTTCATCTCCCAAGGTTTTGATAAGCCTGATGAAACAGAGCCTAAGAAAGACCTTGAAGAAGGAACAAGCAGAAGTAAGTTTCACTTTGTCTTCCTGCGCAATTAAATCACCAAATCTCACTGTCGATCCATGTATAGTGCAAAACCAGCCAGGCTTGCTTAGATATCATCTTCAAGGTTAGACCTTGGTACTTTTGAGGTGAAATTATTGTTGCAAAGTCAGTGTGAAATAAGAATGCTTTTTTCCCACAAGTATTAACTTGACTCTCCATTCGCTTTTCATCTCCCAAGGTTTTGATAAGCCTGATGATACAGAGACTAAGAAAGACCTTGAAGAAGGAACAAGCAGAAGTAAGTTTCACTTTGTCTTCCTAGGCGATTAAATCCCGAAATCTCACTGTCAAACCCTGTGTAGTGCAAAAGAACCCAGGCTTGCTTATATAATTGGTTCAAGGTTAGACCTTGGTACTTTTGAGGTCAAATTAATGTTGCAAAGTCAATGTGAAATAAGAATGCTTTTTTTTAACAAGTATTAGCTTGACTCTCCCTTCACTTTTCATCTCCCAAGGTTTTGATAAGCCTGATGATACAGAGACTAAGAAAGATCTTGAAGAAGGAACAAGCAGAAGTAAGTTTTACTTTGTCTTCTTGCGCGATTAAATCCCCAAATATCACTATCAACCCTCTGTGGAGTACGAAAGCACCCAGACTTCTTTAGATATCTGCTTCAAGGTTAAACCTTTGCACTTTGCAATTAATGTTGCAAAGTCAGTGTGAAATAAGAATGCTTCCCCCCACAAATATTAGCTTGACTCTCCCTTCAATTTTCATCTCCCAAGGTTTTGATAAGTCTGATGATACAGAGACTAAGAAAGACCTTGAAGAAAGAACAAGCAGAAGTAAGTATCACTTTGTCTTCCTGTGCAATTAAATCCCCCAATCTCACTGTCAATCCCTGTGTAATGCAAAAGCACCCTGGCTTGCTTATATAATTGGTTCAAAGTTAGTCCTTGGTACTTTTGAGGTAAAATTATTGTTGCAAAGTCAGTGTGAAATATGAATGCCTTTTTTCACAAAAAATAACTTGACACTCCCTTCACTTTTAATCTTCCAAGGTTTTGATAAGCCTGATGATACAGAAACTAAGAAAGACCTTGAAGAAAGAACAAGCAGAAGTAAATTTCACTTTGTCTTCCTAGGCGATTAAATCCCCAAATCTCATTATCAATCCCTGTGCAATGTAAAAGCACCCTGGCTTGCTTAGATAATTGCTTCAAGGTTAGACCTTGGTACTTTTGAGGTCAAATTAATGTTGCAAAGTCAGTGTGAAATAAGAATGCTTCCCCCCACCCACAAATATTAGCTTGACTCTCCCTTCACTTTTCATCTCCCAAGGTTTTGATAAGCCTGATGATATGGAGACTAGGAAAGACCTTGAAGATGGAACAAGCAGAAGTAAGTTTCACTTTGTCTTCCTAGGTGATTAAATCCCCAAATCTTATTGTCAATCCCTGTGTAGTGCAAAAGCACCCTGGCTTGCTGATATAATTGGTTCAAGGTTAGTCCTTGGTACTTTTGAGGTGAAATTATTGTTGCAAAGTCAGTGTGAAATAAGAATGCTTTTTTTGCAAAAAATAACTTGTCACTCCCTTCACTTTTAATCTCCCAAGGTTTTGATAAGCCTGATGATACAGAGACTGAGAAAGATCTTGAAGAAGGAACAAGTAGAAGTAAGTTTCACTTTGTCTTCCTAGGCGATTAAATCCCCAAATCTCACTTTCCACCTCTTGTGTAGTGCAAAACCAGCCAGCCTTGCTTAGATAATTGTTTCAAGGTTAGACCTTGGTACTATTGAGGTCAAATTAATGTTGCAAAGTCAGTGTGAAATAAGAATGATTTTTTCCCGCAAGTATTAGCTTGACTCTCCCTTTACGTTTCATCTCCCAAGGTTTTGATAAGTCTGATGATACAGAGACTAAGAAAGACCTTGAAGAAGGAACAAGAAGAAGTAAGTTTCACTTTGTCTTCCTGTGCAATTAAATCCCCAAATATCACTATCAACCCCCTGTGGAGTACAAAAGCACCCAGACCTCTTTAGATATCTGCTTCAAGGTTAAACCATTGCACTTTGCAATTAATGTTGCAAAGTCAGTGTGAAATAAGAATGCTCCCCCCCCCACAAATATTAGCTTGACTCTCCCTTCAATTTTCATCTCCCAAGGTTTTGATAAGCCTGGTGATACAGAGACTAGGAAAGACCTTGAAGATAGAACAAGCAGAAGTAAGTTTCACTTTGTCTTCCTAGGCGATTAAATCCCCAAATCTCATTATCAATCCCTGTGCAATGTAAAAGCACCCTGGCTTGCTTAGATAATTGCTTCAAGGTTAGACCTTGGTACTTTTGAGGTCAAATTAATGTTGCAAAGTCAGTGTGAAATAAGAATGCTTCCCCCCACCCACAAATATTAGCTTGACTCTCCCTTCACTTTTCATCTCCCAAGGTTTTGATAAGCCTGATGATATGGAGACTAGGAAAGACCTTGAAGATGGAACAAGCAGAAGTAAGTTTCACTTTGTCTTCCTAGGTGATTAAATCCCCAAATCTTATTGTCAATCCCTGTGTAGTGCAAAAGCACCCTGGCTTGCTGATATAATTGGTTCAAGGTTAGTCCTTGGTACTTTTGAGGTGAAATTATTGTTGCAAAGTCAGTGTGAAATAAGAATGCTTTTTTTGCAAAAAATAACTTGTCACTCCCTTCACTTTTAATCTCCCAAGGTTTTGATAAGCCTGATGATACAGAGACTGAGAAAGATCTTGAAGAAGGAACAAGTAGAAGTAAGTTTCACTTTGTCTTCCTAGGCGATTAAATCCCCAAATCTCACTTTCCACCTCTTGTGTAGTGCAAAACCAGCCAGCCTTGCTTAGATAATTGTTTCAAGGTTAGACCTTGGTACTATTGAGGTCAAATTAATGTTGCAAAGTCAGTGTGAAATAAGAATGATTTTTTCCCGCAAGTATTAGCTTGACTCTCCCTTTACGTTTCATCTCCCAAGGTTTTGATAAGTCTGATGATACAGAGACTAAGAAAGACCTTGAAGAAGGAACAAGAAGAAGTAAGTTTCACTTTGTCTTCCTGTGCAATTAAATCCCCAAATATCACTATCAACCCCCTGTGGAGTACAAAAGCACCCAGACCTCTTTAGATATCTGCTTCAAGGTTAAACCATTGCACTTTGCAATTAATGTTGCAAAGTCAGTGTGAAATAAGAATGCTCCCCCCCCCACAAATATTAGCTTGACTCTCCCTTCAATTTTCATCTCCCAAGGTTTTGATAAGCCTGGTGATACAGAGACTAGGAAAGACCTTGAAGATAGAACAAGCAGAAGTAAGTTTCACTTTGTCTTCCTAGGCGATTAAATCCCCAAATCTCACTTTCCATCCCTTGTGTAGTGCAAAACCAGCCAGCCTTGCTTAGATAATTGCTTCAAGGTTAGACCTTGGTACTTTTGAGGTCAAATTAATGTTGCAAAGTCAGTGTGAAATAAGAATGCTCCCCCCCCCGCAAATATTAGCTTGACTCTCCCTTCACTTTTCATCTCCCAAGGTTTTGATAAGCCTGATGATACAGAGACTAAGAAAGACCTTGAAGGAGGAACAAGCAGAAGTAAGTTTCACTTTGTCTTCCTGTGCAATTAAATCCCCAAATCTCACTGTCAATCCATGTATAGTGCAAAACCAGCCAGGCTTGCTTAGATATCTGCTTCAAGGTTAGCCCTTGGTACTTTTGACGTCAAATTAATGTTGCAAAGTCAGTGTGAAATAAGAATGCTTTTTTTCGCAAGTATTAGCTTGACTCTCCCTTCACTTTTCATATCCCAAGGTTTTGATAAGCCTGATGATACAGAGACTAAGAAAGACCTTGAAGGAGGAACAAGCAGAAGTAAGTTTCACTTTGTCTTCCTGTGCAATTAAATCCCCAAATCTCACTGTCAATCCATGTATAGTGCAAAACCAGCCAGGCTTGCTTAGATATCTGCTTCAAGGTTAGCCCTTGGTACTTTTGAGGTCAAATTAATGTTGCAAAGTCAGTGTGAAATAAGAATGCTTCCCCCCCCCCACAAATATTAGTTTGACTCTCCCTTCACTTTTCATCTCCCAAGGTTTTCATGAACCTGATGATACAGAGACTAAAAAAGACCTTGAAGAAGGAACAAGCAGAAGTAAGTTTCACTTTTTCTTCCTGCCCGATTAAATCCCCAAATCTCACTGTCAACCCCTGTGGAGTGCAAAAGCACCCAGGCTTGCTTAGATATCTGCTTCAAGGTTAGGCCTTGGTACTTTTGAGGTGAAATTATTGTTGCAAAGTGAGTGTAAAATAAGAATGCTTTTTCCTCCCATCATCAAAATGTATTGCACACCAAATAGTTGATGCATGTAAGCAAGGTATTTATTTTGCTGAAGAAGTAGTGGAAGAATAGTTTGATCCATGTCCATCTGCATTACAATTCTAGAAACAAATTATTTTGGCTGGACAACCTCCTTCGTAGACTTTACTTGTAGTAAGGGTGTTCTAGCTCAGGAAACCCATAGCTGGGTTCTAGATTTGGTTTAACAGAACAGTCGGTGGGTTGACTTGTCATGCGATGTACAAACCAATAATATTATGGCTTCATATGATAGTCTCGGTCATGGAACATGACCGGTAATGGAAGACAAAACCTCTGGTCAAGGTGACCAACCCAAATAGGATCCATGGAAATGCTGAATGCAAGTGACCCAACAGCATGGCTGGCTGGGGAATTCTGGGAGTTGAAGTCCACCTAGTTGGGTAACATTGAACTAGATGGAGCTTCTTCACTATTTTCTGGAATTGTAAGGAAGAGATGCTATGAGGTAACGAACAGTCTCTAGTAGGGTAGAAACCAATCATCTTTTAAGATAAGGAGTGGATTTTACTCTGCTAGTTGTGGCTGACTATAGGGCCTGTGCTCATCTCCGTTTCAAGGCCATTAACCCAGGGCTGTCTGAAGACATTTCCATGGTCATGTGGCCAGCATGATATCACCACCAAAGTGGTACCTGTTTATCTACTCACATTTGCATGCTTTTGAACTGCTAGGTTGGCAGGACCTGAGCTGAGGATGGGAGCTCACCCCATGTGTGTTGCTCAGGTCTCAAACCAGGGCTGCCGGCTTTCCAGCTGACAAGCCCTGAGTCTTAACCACTGAGCCATCATGCTGCCCAGGGGCGGGTTGCTCACTTACCCATGCCGGTGCTGTTCGTGCATCTCCATATTTCGGGGGGGGGGGCGCTTGCTATGCGCACGCGCCCCCCTTGCACGATTTTGCTTCTGCGCATGCACGGAAGCAAAATTGCACCAAAATCTCATGAGGGGACGCGCGCATGTGAGAGATTTCGGCGCGATTTGGCTTCCGCGCATGCGCAGAAGCAAAATCGTCCAAAAATGCTCAGGAAAAGATGGTGACGCATGCAACGGACTGGCGGAGAGGGCTCCGGAGCGGTCGCGCGCAAATTGCGCAATCAGCCGCTCCATACCGGAGCTACGCACCGGACAGCTCTGGCAGAAACCCACCTCTGATGCTGCCCCTCTAGAAAGGTTTATCATATTTCCTCAAATATGTTTAAGGATAGGCATGCCAGAAGGTGCTTTCCCCCAACCAAATGGAAGTTCTCGAAGTGCTTTTAAAAAATTTCAAAATGAAGTAAAAAGACCACAGAGAGAGGCCTGGTGAATTCTTTGTCTAAAAAGTTCCAAAGAGGAAATGAAAAAAAGAAAGAAGAAGAAGCTCAAACTCCAAGCTAAATCAGCCCCTTGGGGCAGTTTTCCTTCTGACCTGCCTCTCCTTTGTTCACAATCAAAAGAGGAGAATAAGAAAATCAATTGGGTTTTGCATCCCAGCTGCTGGCAGTATTGATCACTTCACGCAAATCAATCTCCCCTCCAATCGCATTCTTGTCACGGGCTTCCATTCATTCAACAGCCATTAGAGATACAAAAGGAGCATTTTCCATATGGCTTCATCCAGGGGTAATGGCGGGGCGTGGTGGTGGTGGTCATTTGTGAAGGCCCTTGCGAAGCTGCAAATGTTCATTTGAGTAGCTGGGCTCAACCCATGTCCAATTTTGCTTGAAAATGCATGAGAATTGTCATCCCTGGGTAAGGTTGTGAATAAATGCTTGGTGATTTCTGCCACAGTTCCTGAATACCAGCTGATTCAAAAAGAGGAGAAGGCAGAAGGTTGGATCAAATGGGAAACCTACCATACTTATATCAAGGCATCTGGAGGTACACGACATAACCGGTTGCACAATTTCTGAACTGCATTTGTTCGTGGTAAATTTCTGCAAAGGTCTGTAAGATGTTAGTACCCACCCCCTCCTAGAAAAATGAAATATCCTAGGAAATATTGAAAAAGGAAAGAATATGTTTCCCTGAATGAGGAAAGGAGAAACCTGGTTTAAATACAAAGCAGCTTCCTGCAGCTCCCTGCCCCCACCCTTTGCCAATGAGCCATTAAGGACTGGGCCCAGCTCACACATTCCTCCCACCTAGCCTGGAGGTCTTCTACATAACAAAGAACCATAACAGGATTTGCCCAAGGTCCTTTCATTCAGCCAAGCCTGGGACAGACAAAAGCCTATAGAGTTGCCACTGCATGACCTCCTGGGAGTCTGACCACCAATCAGTGCATTATATACACAGGAACAGGAAACTAAGAGGTGGGGCCCAACAGAGATTATAAAACCAAGGGACTCAGCATCTCTCTCTCCATTCTTCATTCCAATATTCTCTCTTCTCTTCTCTTCTCTTCTCCCAAAATCTCTGGGCATGCGAGGATTCCTTTGAGATTTATTTTGGCGGCATTGGGGGTTTTTTGCGGGCAACAGGAAGAAAGCCCACTGATGTGGTGGGTGTTTTTCTGTGGGTTGTTGGAATACCATCCAAGAAAAATGGAGAAAGTACAGCAGAGGAGGAGGAAAGAAGAGAAGAGGGGAGAAGAGAGTGAGGAGAGAGGGCAGGAGGGGAAGTAGGGAAGGAGAGAAGGAGAGAGGGAGGAGAAGTAGGTTTAGAAAGAGGAAGGGGAAGGGAAGAAAGAAGAAAGAAGGAAGAAGGAAGGGCTGTATGAGATAGAAAGGGAGGATGGTAAAAAAGCAACCTTGAACTAATAAAGCAATAAGATAAATATAGAATATATTTGTAAAGATCTTGTAAAAGAATGAAATGAGATGATAAATATGTGAAAATATATGTATGATAATAAAAAAAATTCTGAAAAAAAATTCATTCTTCTCGGAGGGGTGGGTGCTAACTTTCTACAGCATGTTATGCAAATTCAGCTGCTAGCTCGTCACCTTACCTGGTTCAGTGGTTGTGTGAACTCAGCCTTCATTTCCTCAGGAATGCAGCCCGGTTTGACATCCCGTGTCTACATTCCCTCCTAGGTTTCCTATGGTGGTTTCTCATCATTCTTCTCTTTGTTCTGATGATTGCCAGCTCAGCCTTTAGCAACTGGTGGTTGAGTTTCTGGTTAAACCAAGGATCTGGGGTAAGTACGTGCCATTTGGCACCAAAATATCATTCCGTTTATGTCAGGGGTGCCCCACCTTGATAACCTGAAGGCTTATGGACTCCCAGAATCCCCACCCCTGGTTTATGTCCTCCTCTACATGCCTGGGCTGGCAAACAAAAAAAGTAAAATAAGACTTCATGAAGTTCCATTTTGACAACATTCCCTTTCTACAAACTTTGCTCTATCTCTACGTTTTTTGTTTTTGTTTTTGTTTTTTGGACAGCCCAACCCTGTATTAGCAGATTGCTATGAAATCATCACTTCAGTCACAACTCTTCCACAAACACTTTGCAAACAGTTCCCATTTTTATTATTTTTTTCAATGAAAGGATAAATATGTAGCAATTAATTAATGGTCATATGATGCTTAGCAGGGGCGGATTCCTAATTTTTTTACTACCACTCTGTGGGCGTGGCTTATTTTGTGGGTGTGGCTTGCCAGCCATGTGACCGGGTGGGCGTGGGCCTCGGGAGCTTGGCAGCGGCCAGAGAAGCAGGGGGGCATTGCCCACCTGCAACGCAGCCCCCCGCAGTGGGAACAGCAAGACCGCGGCAGCGGTTCTTCTAGGAGGCTCCGTCCGGCCTGAATGCTTCTCCCCATTCGATGATCCTAGGCTCCTGCTGCCTGTTCCCCATCCCCTCAGCAGCTCGAGAAGCCTTGAACATGTGAAAATGCCTGGGATCATCACCGCACGTTCGTGGGTTCTCGGACTGCTGAAGGGAGGGGAACTGAGATAGATCCTGCTGCCCATTCCCTCTCCCCTCAGCAGCTCGAGAAGCCTCAAACGTGCGAAAATGCCTAGGATCATCACCGCATGAGGTTCACCATTATCAGATCCCAAAGACAAAGTCACACTATAAACGAGCAATATGCTATTGCATATCTTGCACAATTCCTCTTTTCATATGGCAGTGGAAAGCAGCCTCAGTTTAGACTTAATTCCATACGCTTTTGTTTTGGAAATCCGTCTTGACCGAGATAGATATATAACTGATGTTCCTTTCCCCCCTCCATCTCCTATTTAAGAAAGGAGGAAAAGCTTTTCTCCTTTTTTGCTTCAAATCTGTTCTTTAGAAGACGACCTGTAACCATCCTCAAAACAAAACCTGCGATGAGGGCAGCATCACCAACAATCCTCAGCTTCATTTCTACCAGCTGGTCTTCGGGATGAGTGTGGTTGCCATGATTCTCCTGAGTTTCATCAAAGGTTACGGTTTCACTAAGTTGACCTTACGAGCTGCCTCCAACCTCCACAACACCATGTTTTACAAGGTATCACTAAACTTTGGTTAACCATCATGGTGATTCCATTTTTTATTTTATTTTATTTTGACAGGGAGAATGAAGCAAAGTTAATTTTATAAACCTAATTTTGACAGGGAGAATGAAGCAAAGTTAATTTTATAAACCTAGTGTGTGTGTGTGTGTGTGTGTGTGTGTGTGTGTGTGTGTGTGTGTGAGAGAGAGAGAGAGAGAGAGAGAGAGAGAGAGAGAGAGAGAGAGAGAGAGAGAGAGAGAGAGAGAGAGAGAGAGAGAGAGAGAGAGAGAGAATCATCCAATGCCCATCAGGCATGAACAAAGAGGGTTACTAGTGAAGATGTAACAGGCCTTCTCCATCATGACTGTCATTTTTAACTCTACAGGTCTTCTGAACAATCAGAATTTGTCAGGGGTAATTGAATAGCTCCTCCTGTAGAAGTTTCTCTTTGACTTTGTTGTATCTTTCTCAGAATCTGCTGGGATTGGCTCAGATTATAAATATTAATGATAGATGATAGAGATGATAGATAGGTAGGTAGGTAGGTAGGTAGGTAGGTAGGTAGGTAGGTAGGTAGGTAGGTAGATAGATAGATAGATAGATAGATAGATAGATAGATAGATAGATAGATAGATAGATAGATAGATAGATAGATAGATAGATAGTTGATGGATGGATGGATGGATGGATGGATGGATGGATGGATGGATGGATGGAGGGAGGGAGGGAGGGAGGGAGGGAGGGATGGAGGGATGGGCGGGCAGGCAGGCAGGCAGGCAGATGATAGGCATATAGAAGATGGATGGATGGATAGATAGATAATCATATCTATCTATCTATCTATCTATCTATCTATCTATCTATCTATCTATCTATCTATCTATCTATCTATCTATCTATCCATCCATCCATCCATCCATCCATCCATCCATCCATCTTCTATCTGTCCGTCAGACAGATAGATAGACAGGCAGACATGGAATACAGCATAGAGAAGGAGGTCAGATCTGGATTTTTCCTCAAGGCCAAAAGAGCATTTCTATAGAAATCTCTCATGTCCATTGATCCAATTTTGAAAACTAAACTAAAACTAAAGCTTAGCAAAGACTATAACTTTTTGATGAATTTCAGAGATGCAGGAAATAAAGTTTCAGGAAAGGTTTGTGGCCTGAATCCACTTACAGCTAACAATCTGGTGCTGGAAAGTAGTTTTCTTCTAAGCCAATTAAATTCTCTGTTGGATATTGCTTTCCAGCAAAGGATCTGGTTGGAATGTTCTGCTCAAATTATGGCTGGTTTTGCAGGCTGGGTTGATAGAGCTCGACCATCTGTTAAGTGCCTTCCCCTTTCTAGTTACATAAACTTCATCTCCCAGGATTTCCCAACCCACTTAAACATAAGTAAGAATTCTGGGAATTGAAGTCCTCTAACCTGGAGGTCACCTTGGCCGAGGAAGACTAGCATAAATTGTTGGAGAGCAGATGAATTATAGTGCCATATTTTATGAGAAGCCAACAACGTTGTTCTATTATTTTGCACTTAGCTAAAACAGATATTACAATTCTGCAAAAAAAAAAAAAAAAAAATCCCATTTCCAGCAGAAGGCTTTAATTTCTAGTGCTGCAGTTCTAAGGTGGTAATTCTTATTGATCACGAACTCTTTCTCCAAACACATGTTATTAGAAATGAATCCAACCCACTCTCTCTTCTTTGCGCCTTCATAAAACAGCCTTTTAAATCTCTTCTAGTCATTAGGGGGGGAAAGAAGAGGTCCCTGTTTTGCATCGATGCTGAAGCTTAGGTGAAACTGTGGTGGGAGTCAAATATTTTTACTACCGGTTCTGTGGCGTGGCTTGGTGGGCATGGCAGGAGAAGGATACTGCAAAATCCCCATTCCCTCCCCACTCCTGGGGGAAGGATACTGCAAAATCCCCATTCCTGGGGGGAAGGATACTGCAAAATCCCCATTCCCTCCCCACTCCAGGAGAAGGATACTGCAAAATCCCCATTCCCCCCCCCACTTCAGGGGAAGGATACTGCAAAATCCCCATTCCCTCCCCACCCCACTAATATGCTTTCCAGCTCCGTTCTGTGCAGGGCAACAAAAGGAAGACCCAGCCGATCAGCTGGGACTCGAGAGGCAGTGAATAGATGGAGTTGGGGCCAGCCAGAAGTGGTATTTGCCGGTTCTCTGAACTACTCAAAATTTCCGCTACCGGTTCACCAGAACCAGTCAGAACCAGCTGAATATCACCTCTGAACCGACCTATTTCTGCCATCCAAAAACTGAGCGCTACAAAAGGCTTATCTATCATTTCATGGCATTGTTATTGTCGTTCTACATTGTTTGTTGCATATTGTAGTGCTCTCTTCTCCTCCCCCCCCAACACCTACCCACTTATCTACAGATCTTGAAGAGTCCAATGAATTTCTTTGATACCCATCCCACCGGCAGAATCATAAACCGTTTCTCTAAGGATATGGATGATGTGGACACGCGATTGCCGTTTTACCTTGAGAACTTCCTGCTGCAGTTTTTCGGACTCCTGGCCATCTTTACAATTGTCACCGTTGTCTTTCCTTACCTCCTCATCAGCATGGCTGTCCTAACGATCATTTTCATTCTGCTCTTCCAGTAAGTGGGATGTGGCCAATACATTTTATAAATAGAGGATTGACAGCAGCAGCACTTAGACTTATGTACCACTTTACAGTGCTTTACGGCCCCTCTCTAAGTGGTTTACAGAGTCAGCCTATTGCCCCCAACAATTTGGGTCCTCATTTTACCCATCTTGGAAGGATGGAAGGCTGAGTCAACCTTGAGCCTGGTGAGATTTGAATTGCCAAATTGCAGGCAGCCGGCAGGCAGCAGAAGTAGCCTGCAGTACTGCACTCTAACCACTGTGCCACCACGGCGCATATGATCATATGACAGATAATAGATAGAGAGGATAGATAGATAGATAGATAGATAGATAGATAGATAGATAGATAGATAGATAGATAGATAGATAGATAGATAGATAGAGATAGATAGAGATGGATAGATAGAGATAGATAGATAGATAGATAGATAGATAGATAGATAGATAGATAGATAGATAGATAGATAGATAGATAGATAGATAGATAGATAGACAGACAGATGATGGATGGATGGATGGATGGATGGATGGATGGATGGATGGATGGACGGACAGACAGACAGAATGGGGCATATGATTGTGCATAACATACCTGCATTCCGTCACAGTATTTTTCAGAACACCATCCAAGACCTCAAACGAATTGAGAACCTCAGCAGATCTCTGTGGCTGTGCTTGATCACATCTTCAATCCATGGTCTTAGTACGATCCATGCCTTCAACAAGACAGAGGACTACATAAAACGGTAAGTTTCCTGCCTGAACCCAAATCACGCTGTTGTTGGGGTTTTTTTTTTCTTTTCTCACTACCCATCTCTCCACTCTTAAGTATGGCTGTTTTACTATTTTCCACCTGAGCACCGATCTTGTACCTGCCGCGAAATTGATGAAGCCACTCTGCTATTGTGCTATCTAAGTGGGAGATATCCAGGGGTTTTCCATTTGCAGAAAATGCTGAGCTGCATGGAAGCTCTCTGATTGCCCTATTGATTCTCGGGATTGTCTCTAAGTGCAGCCGTATATGACCCCCCACGAGAGCACTTTATATTCCTTTGCAACCATTAAACTATTCTTAAGATCTGGTTTCTAAAGCAACAGAATTCAACATTCGAGTCTTCTGCCCGTTTCTGGCTGAATCTGAGGCTCACTGAAAAGGCCTCTAACCAGTAACTCAGTGGGAGGATAGGGTGCCTTTTCCAAACCAGTAGAATGGAAGGCTTTGGGTTGTTTCCCCACAATGCAACCTATGGCTTCTTCTTCAGAGAATTCTTCTTCAGAGGATAATTAGAACTGCAGAAAAAACAATTGCTGCCAACCTGCTTTCCATTGAGGACCTGTATACTGCACGAGTCAAAAAGAGGCCCGTGAAAATATTCACAGACCCCTCACATCCAGGACATAAACTGTTTCAACTCCTACCCTCAAAACGACACTAAAGAGCACTGCACACTAGAACAACTAGACACAAGAACAGTTTTTCCCCGAACGCCATCACTCTGCTAAACAAATAATTCCCTCACCACTGTCAAACTATTTACTAAGTCTGCACTACTATTAATCTTCTCATCTTGTATCTTTATTTTTTTTAACTGACTACCATACGACCTAAGCATAGTACATAAAATTATCTGCTACAATGTCCTACCTGTCAATGAATACTTCAGCTTCAACCACAACAATACACAAGCACATAATAGATATAAACTTATGGTAAACCGTGCCAAACTTGATTTCAGAAAATACGACTTCAGTAGCAGAGTTTTTAATGCCTTGAATGTACTACCTGACTCTGTGGTTTCTTCCCCAAACCCCAAAAACTTTAACCTTGGACTGTCTACCGTCGACCTCACCCCATTCCTAAGAGGTCTTTAAGGGGCGTGCATAAGCGCACCAGCGTGCCTACCGTCCCTGTCCTAATATTCCCTTTTATTCGCATCCATTTTGTGTATTCATAGTTATGTTTATACTTATATCTGTTATCTAATACATGTTTGACGAAAACAAATAGATGAAATAAATGAAAAAAAAATGAAAATCTTATTCAACCAAAGCTAAAAGTGGGTAGCTTCTTGGATAGACCTTCCTATCCAAGCTGCAGTCTCCACCGTGGGTTGCATGAATATTCATGGCATGACGTGAACCTTCTGCTGCAGTTGTAGTTTTTCGAAGCGAGATCTTGGCAGGATCTCCCTTACCATCAAGGTAGTCCCAATTCTCATCACTGCTCAGAGAAAGCAGACAATACCTACTGAATTGAACATACTGCTGTACAATTATTTGGCATCTCTATAAAAGAGAAAGGAAAAGAGGCAATAGCTATAAGGGAGATAAAGACCTGATATAACACTCATTTTGGGCATGTGTCTCAGTAAAGGTTCATTATTCCTCCTCCTCCTCTTTCGCTTCCTCCTCCATCTTCCTCATCTCCTCCTCCTCCATCTTCTTCATCTTCTCTTTCTCCTCCTCCTCTTTCTCTTCCTCCTCCATCTTCTTCATCTCCTCCTCCTCCTCCTCCTCCATCTTCTTCATCTTCTCCTCTTCCTCCTCCTCTATCTTCTTCATCTCCTCCTCCATCTTCTTCATCTCCTCCTCCTCCTCCTCCTCCTCCTCCATCTTCTTCATCTTTTTCTCCTCTTTCTCCTCCTCCTCTTTCTCCTCCTCCTCCTCTATCTTCTTCATCTCCTCCTCCATCTTCTTCTCCTCTTTCTCCTCCTCCTCTTTCTCTTCTGCCTCCATCTTCTTCATCTCCTCCTCCTCCTCCTCCATCTTCTTCATCTTTTTCTCCTCTTTCTCCTCCTCTTTCTCCTCCTCCTCCTCCTCTATCTTCTTCATCTCCTCCTCCATCTTCTTCTCTTTCTCCTCTTTCTCTTCTTCTTCCATCTTCATCTCCTCCTCCTCCTCCTCCTCCTCCTCCTCCATCTTCTTCATCTTTTTCTCCTCTTTCTCCTCCTCCTCCATCTTCTTCATCTCCTCCTCCTCCTTCATCTTCTCCTCCTCCTCCTCCTCCTCCTCCTCCTGCTGACTGCTAATTTGTCCAGTTCAGCACCAGCCTGCTGGAGATAACATGGTCACCTCTTAAGGTCCCTCACCTGTGCCCTGTCAGTGTTGGTAATAAAAACCACCAAGCTGAGAGAGCACCAAGTTCAACCCTGAGCTATAAATATTTGCTTCTATCAATCCAAGACAACTATTGGACAACTCATTCTTACTTTCCTTTCAGTTTTAGGATCTTGAATAACGAAAACTCAAATCATTTCCTTATGTTTAACTATGCACTGCGATGGTTTGCACTGAGGACAGATATTCTCATGAACTTCATGACGTTGATTGTAGCCCTGTGTGTGGTCCTCAGCCATTCTTCTATCAGTACTGCAGAAAAAGGCTTGGCTCTATCTTATTCTCTCCAGGTAAAAACTTGGTGGGTAGAATCTTCAAGTAATTCAACCTTCATTTCTGAGTGTAGACTGGATCTTGACTGGCATGACATTAATAGCATGAAAAGAATGAGTTTACAACATGTGAATGGATATTGTCAAGTGCCTGGGAAATCAGGAGATTCAGGCAGTTCAAACAAGTATAAAGCTTTATTGCAAGCTTAAGGTCTCTACAAGAATCTGGTCAAGTGACCATTAAGGGAAATGCATGGGAGTTAAGAATAGCAAAGAATTCAAGGAGGGCTGGACTTAGATCTCTTGCAGGCATGAAAGGACTCTTGACATGATGCGTTTGACTCCTTCAGGCTCAGCCTGGTCATCTCCTAAATCTATCTCTCTCATCTTCCAACAAGTTCAGGAGAGTGAGAATATACAGAGAGAGGGAGGGAGAGGGAGATTTGTAACTGCAGGCTGTCCTTGACTTACAACCACAGTTGGGACCAGAAGTTCCATTGCTAAGTGATGTAATCATTAAGTGAATCATGCCCGATTTTACAACCTTTTTAACAGATTAACAGAGTTGGAAGGGACCTTGCAGGTTATCTAGTCCAACCCCCTGCCCAAGCAGGAGACCCTACATCTGCCTCTACCTAGGATTGAACTCACAACCTCCTAATTGTGAGGCAAGAGCTCCACCTCTAGGCCACAGCAGCTGAGTCGACCTTTGTTGCCACAGTTGTTAAGCAAATACAGCTTCCCTTATTCTTAGAAATTCTTTGTATAAATAGCACCACAGAGCAAATAAAAAGTATAGTCACCATGTGCTTTACTGCTCAACTGTTTTACTGTAACAGGAAACAGGAAAATCTACTTAGAATGAAAAAGCATAAAGTACATACCATAGAGCCAAACTTGTAAATGCTGCCATCTACTGGCTGAATACTACTCTAGTTGTTGCATACAAATACATTCCAGCAATGAGTTCCAACACTTAAGGACTTTGCTTGCCATAAGGCATCTGGAAAGGTCACAAACAGCAGTCATGTGACCCCCAGGATGCTACAACTCTTGCAAACACACGCCAATTGCCGAGCACATGAATCGTAGTCATGGGGACTATGGGGACTATGTGACTCACTTAACAAATGTCTCAGCAACAGAAATTTTGGCTTCAATTATGGTCATAATAGCAATAGCACTTTTCTTATATACCGCTTCATAGTGCTTTACAGCCCTCTCTAAGCGGTTTACAGAGTTCAGCCTCTTGCCCCCAACCATCTGGGTCCTCATTTTACTGACCTCGGAAGGATGGAAGGCTGAGTCAACCTTGAGCCTAGTGAGATTTGAACAGCTGAACTGCTGAACTAGCAGTCAGCCTGCAATGGCTGCATTTAACCACTGCACCACTTCAAGGACTACCTTTGTACCTCCTTCCATAATGAATGGGCCAGGAGAAGGAAATGGCATTGTATTTTTGCATTGAACTTCGAAGCAAATACCTAGACATGGAATTTTTCCATCCTAAGCTCATCTCGTTTCTCGAATGCACACTGCAATAGCAATAGCACTTTACTTATATACCGCTTCATAGTGCCTTACAGCCCTCTCTAAGCGGTTTACAGAATTCAGCATATTGCCCCCAACAATCTGGGTCCTCATTTTACCGACCTCGGAAGGATGGAAGGCTGAGTCAACCTTGAGCCTAGTGGGATTTGAACAGCTGAACTGAACTAGCAGTCAGCCTGCAGTCACAGCATTTAACCACTGCACCACTTCAGCTCTTCAGCACTGCAGCCCCCAAAGCGGATTGTTAAAAACATCCACGGAGCAAAGCCTTGTGCAGTTTTCTCCATATGGTGGGTCTCAGGATACCAATTAAAAATAACACGCACACCAACACACAAAACAAAAAAGTAAACTCCTGCAAGACTGACATACTGCCCACCCCTCTGGTAGAACACTGTCCCACCTATCACTTCACTATCCTCCTGTGAGTGTTGGAAACCTTTCTCTCTTATTTGGGGGAACCTGCTCTGTCCTTTGATATCGTGGCTTCATCCTGTCCTGGCCCAAGAGTCGGGCCAATCCTGTATTGAGCAACATATGAATAATGCTCAAAAATGCAAATGGACCAAGCAAAAGATTTGCCACAGGTGAGCTAGCTGCCATTTCTTTTAAGGTATTTTGCTTGCACGAATCCAACTTTAAAGACAATAAAAATTACAACCGTAAAGGTAGTCCCCACTTACAACTGTTCATTTAGTGACCATTCAAAGTTACGACTTGACTTTAAAAAGTGACTTGATGACAGTTTTTCACACTTGCAACTGTTGCGGCACCCCCCCCCCCCATGGTCACATGATCAAAATTCAGAGGCTTGGAAACCGATTTATGACGGTTGCAGTGTCTAGGGGTCACGTGATCCCTTTTTGCGACCTTCTGACAAGCACAGTCAATGGGGAAGCCAGATTCACTTAACAACCGCATTCCTAACTTAACAAATGTGATGATTCACTTAAACAACTGTGGCAAGAAAAGTCGTAAAATAGGGCAAAACTCCCTTAACCAACGTTTCACTTAGCAACATAAATTTGGGGTTCAATTGTCCTAATTCGAGGACCTGCCTGAACATTTTTCACGCAATTTTAATCATAATTTTAACAATTCATCTAGCCCGTCAAAGAGTTCATCTATCCTTCCAGCACATTTCCAGAAAGGAAATCCCAAATCACATTCACGTGAATTTCAGGAGATGAGAAGTAGAGCCAAGGTGGCGCAGTGGTTAGTATGCAGCACTGCAGGCTATTTCAGCTGACTGCTAGCTGCAGTTCAGCTGTTCAAATCTCACCGGCTTAAGGTTGACTCAGCCTTCCATCCTTCTGAGGTGGATAAAATGAGGACCCAGATTGTTGAGGGCAATATGCTGACTCTGTAAACCGCTTAGAGAGGGCTGTAAAAGCACTGTGAAGCGGTATATAAGTCTAAGTGCTATTGCTATTGCTATGTTGGATCGGATCTGCATTTATCTAATATTCTGTTTCCATAATAGTGGTCAGAATTTCTTAAATAGGTGATGTGTACAGCAGCATCTTGGCTACTGTTTGCCCACAATAGGAGTCAAGAAATTTCCAGCTTGTGAAATGGGGTTTTTTTTTTGAGTGGTACCGTATTTTTCAGAGTATAAGACACACCGGAGTATAAGATGCACCTTAGTTTTGGAGGAGGAAAATAGGGGGGGGGGAATCTACCTACCAGGTATTCATCTGGCTAGCGTCCTTAGTCTGTTCAGCTTCAGCACATTATTTTATCCCCTGGTTAGGCCTGAAAAAAATATTCTTCGAAGGGAGTAGGAATGAAAACAAGCCTGCAAAGACTTAGGGCTGGTAAAAACTATTTCGAGAGAGTAGGAATAAAAAAATGCTGCAAGCCGGTAAGATAAGATCGTTAGCACCTCGTTAGGGCTGAAAAAACCTTTTTCAGAGGGAGTAGGAATGAAAACAAGCCTGCAAAGACTTAGGGCTGGTAAAAAACCTCTTCGGATGGAGTAGGAAGCCGGGAAGATCGTTAGCACCTCGTTAGGGCTGGGGAAAGAAGCTTCAAAAAAGCTACATTCGGAGTATAAGACGCACCCAAATTTTCAGCCTCTTTTAGGGAGGAAAAAGTTGCGTCTTAAACTCCGAAAAATTCAGTAACTACTAAGAGACTTATCCTTCGCGGATTTCTCTAATCTCCTTTTAAATTCATTCCTGATTTATTTATTGAGGCCACATACGTATGCTGCCCACTCATGCAAGTCTACAGTACTAATAGTTGATTGTACCAGATGCCTATGGAACTGTGCTGGAACTGATTGGATTTGTCCCTTCAAAAGATCTCTCCATAGAGTCAAATTCCCTGTTCTCACTTTCCCCGTTGTTTTTTTCTAGCTAAGTGGACTTCTTCAAATATGCGTGAGATCATGCATCGAAGTTCAAGCCAGATTTACTTCGGTGGAGCAGATAACAGAATACATTGTGGTAAGAAAGCTTCCCCATCAGAGGAATGAACGTTGAGATTTCCATTTTGTTTTTCATGCACTCCAAACACAAAAAATAATATTTGCAAAAGCCAGAACACAGAGGCATAAATTGATAGAAGTTGTTGACATAGTTGAAGCGCTGGTGTAAATACAGTATCCAGTTGGCATTTACTAGTTTATAAATCTAATTTTCCATTTCTTCTTATAACTGAAAGTGACTTAGATGTCAAGTATCCTTTGCTATAATTACACAAAACGTTAGTTTTAAATAATAGGTGAAAGAGATCTGGTTTATTTTTTGGGTGTGTGTGTGTGTGTGTGTGTGTGTGTGTGTGTGTGTGTGTGTGTGTGTGGTTCTTTTTCAGAAATTTATTCCCCCAATTTGATTTTTAAAATGTCTCTTGGAACAATGCCATAAATAACAACAAATTCTATGAGCTTCACTTGAGCCTCAAATTATGGAAATGTTCAACTTCTGGAAATTCCAATCTCTAACTGAAGTTACTATGATACTATGAATAGGAAGTAGCAATAACCTTGAGAAACAAAAGGGAAAAGGCCCAAATAAAAAATGGGTCAAACAAAATAAATAAAGCAGAAATGTAAATTAAGAAAACATCTCATTTTTGATGCTCCCAGGTTCTCTTGAAGATAAAAGAGGATATGCATTCAGATTTGCAATACAGGCAAATTGACCACAATTGAGCCCAAAATTTATGTTGCTAAATGAGACATTTGTTAAGTGAGTTTTGCCCCAGGTTACGACTTGTCTTGCCACCATTGTTTAAGTGAATCACTGCAGTTGATAAGTTAGTAACTGGGTTGTTAAATGAAACTGGTTTCCCCATTAACTTTGCTTGTCAGAAGGTTGCCAAAAAGGCTGAACACATGACCCCGGGACACTCCAATCGTCATTAATACGAGTCAGTTCCCAAGCATCTGAATTTGGATCACGTGACTATGGGGATGCTGCAACGGTCGTAACTATGAAAAATGATCATAAGTCATATTTTTCCGTGCCGTTGTAACTTTGAATAGTCATTAAACGAATTGTTGTAAATCAAGGACTACCTGTATTCTGTTATGGTAATCTTATAATAAAAGTAGCATTAGCATTCATAACTTTGGTTATGGTCTACCCCAAAAGGCTGACTGATATGGATTCCAGATTCCCTTTCTTTGTTTTTTTCAGAAATGCACTCCTGAGGGCTCAGAGATCCCTCCAGTGATCACCCCTCCTCCAGGCTGGCCCGCTCAGGGGGAAATCATTTTTAAGAACTATCAGATGAAATACCGAGAAAATAGTCCCATCGTACTCCATGACATCAACATCCACATTCATGCTAAAGAAAAAATTGGGATCATTGGCCGGACAGGTTCAGGTATAATCTACTCTGTCGATTGCTTTATACGTTGTACAAATAATGAAATGCCTGTTTCTTTATGATTTACTCAAGTATGGGAATAAATGGGGAGGCATTGTGAAGACCAAGAAAGTGAACACATAACTTTTTGACCTGACCAGTGGAGACCCTACATTGTACTGAACAATTAAAAAAAAAACACAATTTTGTCCTAGATACAGTTCTTACTTTTGCCAAAGAAAGCTATGGCATCCTAATGGTATGTGAGAATGACCTTGGGAGACAGTAGGAGACAGCCAAGAGATTAAGTAATGGTCAGATGAGACAGGTGAGTCCACAGAATATGTGGGAACATGGCAAACATCTCAGAAAGGACCCTGTTTATTTTATTGGATTGTATAGGTGAGGTAGGGAGAAATGTACTTTCAGACTTGCCCAGATTCTGTTTTACAATAAAGTAGAGCTGGCACTCCTAATTTTGCTTCTTGCTGACTACCTTCCCAGGCTGACATCAATCTTGCAGTTGGTCAGTCTACAAATAGGGGATGGGAATGAACATTTCCTGCAGGCCACCCATTCAATTTAGCAGAAGCACAGTTTTCCTGGGGGAAAATGATTACAATGTTTAGTGGTTTCAATTGTGGGCTCCCTAAATATAAGGACACTTAATTCTTACAGACCATGGAAGTAGTGACAGTGGGACTTACACAAGTGTGAATACAGTTAGAAGGCATTATGGGTAATGGATGTGAAGTCTACAATGCCACCAGAAGCCCCCACATTCAACTGAAAAAAATGTTGAAATAGCTTCCTAAATAAATTGTGTAGAATTGTTTGCATCAACCAACCATTTCCTATACCGCAGTTATTAATCCATACATATTTTAGGATATCTCCTTCCAAGGTAGTTTTGTTAATACAAAAGCATTGGAATAATCATAAGATTTCTATGTGCGGAATTTTATATAATGATATACAAGCTTCCCCTAGTTACACGAGGCTTATATTATATTCCCTCAGGTGATATCAAAGCATTTCCCCTCAACCAAAAAGAAAACAATGGAAAGAATTTGAATTAACCTGAATCTATCAGATTCAGTTTGAATCCATTTTGCTCTTAACTGTTGAGATGATGATATTTGGGGCCAGTTACACTTCTACAAATTTCTCCTGTTGTTCAGGTTTATGATTGACTCTCTCTCTCTCTCTCTCCCTCTCTCTCTCTCCTCCTCCCTCTCTCTCTCTCCTCTCTCTCTCTCTCTCTCTCTCTCTCTCTCTCTCTCTCTCTCTCCTCTCACTCTCCCACTCTCACTCTCTCTCTCTCCTTCTTTCTCTCCTCTCTTCTCCTTCTCTCTCTCCTTCTCCATCTCCTCTCTCTCCTTCTTTCTCTCTCCTCCTCCTCTCTCTCTCTCTTCCCTCTCCCTCTCCCTCCCTCTCTCTCTCTCTCTTTCCCAAATTTTCTGCCAACTATTTATTCTGTACTCTTGCTGTACTTTTTCTAGTGCAGGGATCTCTAAACTTAGCAACTTTAAGACTTGTGGACTTCAACTCCCAGAATTCCCAGGCAGAATTCTGGGACTTGAAGTCCACATGTCTTCAAGTTGCCCTGGTTGGAGACCCCTGTTCTAGTGGAAAAATAAAAAGGGAAGAGAGTTTGGGGCAACAGATCCTGGAATATGCAGAAGTAGAAATAGATATCCCCTCCTCCCAAAAACTTTCCTGATGACAGATTGAAAAATGCTCTCTTATTATCTTCCAGAAGAATGTGAGTTTCTTCAAGGTCACCTTGCCTTATAGAGATCTGCACAAATTTCCATCATGGAATAATCCAACCTAGAAAGGATAGACGGTTCTTAACTCAAAACAGATCCATTCTGAGGGTTGGACTCAGCCTGTTTGACGATCAGAAGGTTGTTTAATCAAATAATTCTCCACATCCAATTTACACTTTCTAATCCTAGAAACACAAAGACAGTGTCCCAGAAAGGTTTAGTGCCATTTTTTAAGCTTTGAAAGCTCAACACTGCACTAAAATGTGAAGCTTTAAACCTGCACTGAGACTTTTGGGACATTGTTGTAAAATCTAAAGAGCAGCCGAAATTCTCTTTCTCTTTCTGGAAATCCTAGATTTCCAGAAAAATATTTCTTGGCCCTCGGATGTTGGCATCCCTTGGCCTGGCATATTTTTAAAAAAATGATGGAAAAGCTCATTTGAAAATGACCCATGTTGGCATTGTTCAAATCTTGCAGGAAAGTCCTCTTTAGGGGCTGCTCTGTTTCGACTCGTGGAACCGACCTCTGGCACGATCATCATTGATGGCATCGACTACTGCAATATTAGCCTGGAATCTTTACGTTCAAAGCTGTCCATCATTCCGCAAGATCCTGTTCTGTTTGTAGGTACAATAAGGTAGCTGTTGCAATTATCCATTAAGCTTTCCTGCCATTTTGAGGGGGGGGCATGTGGTGGCTCAGTAATTAAGACACTGAACTTGTCAATTGGTAAGCTGGCAACCCAGGTTTGAGACCCAGTGCCACCTGATGGAGTGAGCTCCCATCCTCGCTCCAGCTCCTGTAACCTAGCACTTCCAGAGCATGCAAAATACAAGTAGATAAATACCCGTGTTCCTCTGAAAATAAGATCCTGTCTTATATATATTTTTTGAACCCTGAAATAAGTGCTTGGTCTTATTGTCCATCATGCACTCGAAAGCCCGATTGGGCTTATTATTAGCGGATCAGAGGTGGGTTCCTCCCGGTTCAGACCGGTTCGCCTGAACCGGTAGCAAACCGCTGGTGATGTCATGATGACGTCACAGAACCGGATTGGTCAATGCCAGTCCATGGGCGCTGCCATCTTTTTTAAAAAAATATTTTTTAAAAAAATTCCGCTTTTTTTCCTTCTGTGCATGCGCAGAAGCTGAGTTTTCCAGCACTGCGCATGCATCACCATCTTGTTTTTGGCTTTTGGGGGGGGGATTTTTTTTTAAAAAAATTGCACTGCACATGCGCACATGCGCGAAGAGCACGCGTGCCCACGAGGCGTGCCCACGCAGCACGGGAGGAAGCGAACTGACAGTGAGGTAAGTTAGAACCCACCCCTGCAGGGGATGTCTTATTTGGGGGGAAACAGGGTAGGTACTAGGTGGGGAGGAAAAGCGCTCTGGGACGTCATGTTGACCACAGGACCACGGACACATCTTCGGAGTAAAAATCCACAGGGATTCCTTTACCTTTACTTTTCCTGCCAAAGCGTAACCAGACCACTAATGGTAGTTTCCAGGCCTTCTTTTAAAATGGAATCTAAAGGATTGATGATCTCTGGGTCACAATCTGGGGTGACTAGAGAGACAGGCTGTAAATGATGACCCTGTGTGATTCAGTAGATTCTTTTTTTAAAGACAATGCAATTATTTGCACCAAAGCACCACTTAAACCGACTGGCTGCTATTACATCCCTTATCTTTAAAACTCCCAAACTCTCAGATCATTTTTATTATAAGTGGCATTTATATTTTCTCTGGATACTTGGTGATGACAGAGATTGCCCCAACGTCGCTGCATCTTAGCCCTTCCAAGAAGGCAAAGCGAACAGTAAAAAGTACAGAAATATTTTTTCCTGGCGGTAGGGTATAATG